>OZ012696.1:30324482-30359482 GCA_963942565.1 Maea johnstoni
CCTCAATATCAATCAAGGGGTCACTGCTGCTGGGTCAAAGGTAGACCAAACAATGGCCCGCGTGGATTTGAACTATTGGGTGATTTAATTTGTGTCTAATGGGACTCTGCAGTCTGCAAGCCTGAGCAGATGTCCCAAGACACAATAACTCACTCGTGCAAGATTCCTCCTCTTTCCATCCACTCGTGATGGAACCTCTATATCCCTGTTGAACTTTTAAAAATCTTACTCTAAACATAAACACACTCCTGGTGGGAAAGGGTTAAAATATGCTATCATTTTTTTCCAGAATGAATATTTAAATTTTCTCTTCAATTTCCAGGTTCCAATTTGCTGCTCCAGAGACTGCTGATAAAGAAAGGGATGCCTCCAAACTGCCAGCTCATTGCATTTGATTCTGATACCAACTTGTGCCCAGTCGTGTTTGTGAGTATTATCATGTCATTTATATCTTTCAAGTACTACAGGAATTACTACAGGTATCTTTAGAGAATTATGCAAATGAATTTGAAAGGAAAGCGTGCCTCTTGATATGCAGATCACAGATCATTGCTAACATTTTGTCTCAAGCACCCCCTTTCTCTTCTTAGAAACATAAAATAGAATCGCATTGTATCGATTTGACCCTTCTAATGCTAAGGTTACTTTCATCCAAAGCACAAGATCAAACCATCTAAACCCTGTTATGTTGGTATTCATTGGATAGCTCTCACTGAGTACTCTCAGATTCATGAGTATCTATGTGCCAGAGTCATTTTTCAGGTTTTTTATAAGTTTTGTATAAGTTAAACTAGTTACCTGCTGAATAAGGGTTAAAATATATATATCGATAAATAAACTGGAAAAGAAATCATTTTAATGACAGCCCTTGAGGTTATTGAAGGTCAACAACTTGCATGCCATCTATATCAGGAGAACACATGCCCTGATGGCTGTGTGGTCCAATGCGCCGGCCACTGGCTGCTAGCTGTCTCTCACCACTGTACGGGTCAGAATCCCACCCAGCGCATGTTAGAAAGTTACCCGGAGTGACTTGGGGTTAGGCAGTGGTTTTCATCAGGTACTCCGGTCTCCTCCATCAGTTACAACTGGATGGTCACGATTTAGCCGCTATATGGCAGAAAAAATGACGAAAAAAACAAAACAGGAGAACTTGTTCAGGAGAGCATCTATAGAATCTAACCAGTTTTTGTTCCCATTTTTTTCTCATTTTACACTGGAAGATGCTTGTCTTTGTTATCAATATACTGATTTTCTAGTTTTTTAAGATGTTCAAGTGCTAGCTTTTTATGGTTACCGCAGCGTGCAACATAATCATTTTGTATTGGGCAAATTAGCCACCAGCAGCATAAGGGTTTAACAGAGTGGCGGGCAAGTAAACTTTGGGACAGCTTGCCCCTCTTGGCAAGTAATGTTGTGGAACCTATGTTGCACCCTGTTATCTAACCATTGGTGTGAGGATTGTTTCTATTAGCATGTGTTACTATGGAACTAAAGATTGATTGATTCAGACTGTTTGACATATGGTTGCCTAAATAGATAACTGGAGAGTCCATAGGTGGAAACATGCCCTCTAGACTAAAATAACCCTAAAAACAGTGCTATCATAATTAATGCTGAGGGATAATTAATTTTATGACTGCACATTCCCCCCCCCCCCCCCCCCCCACCCACCAACTGCATATACCAACATATTTTGTATTGTATTGCAAAACTGAATGTTTTTGTGAACATAACTTACACATTTCACCATTAGTAGTAGTAGTAGTAGTAGTAGTAGTAGTAGTAGTAGTAGTAGTAGTAGAAGTAGTATCATCGTCATTATTATCATTATCATTGTTATTATTATTATTATTATTATTATTATTATTATTATTATTATTATTATTATTATTATTATTATGGTTATTATTATGGTTATTATTATTACCATTAGTAGTAGTAGTAGTAGTAGTAGTAGTAGTAGTAGTAGTAGTAGTAGTAGTAGTAGTAGTAGTAGTAGGCAGCAGCAGCATCATTGTAAGTAGTAGTAGTAGTAGTAGTAGTAGTAGTAGTAGTAGTAGTAGTAGTAGTAGTAGTAGTAGTAGTAGTAGTAGCAGTAGTAGTAGTAGTAGTAGGCAGCAGCAGCATCATTGTTAGTAGTAGTAGTAGTAGTAGTAGTAGTAGTAGTAGTAGTAGTATAAAAGTATCATCATCATTATTATCAGTATTATTATTATTATTATTATTATTATTATTATTATTATTATTATCTTTATTTCTATTATCATCATCATTATCATTATAATCAGTAGTAGTAGTAGTAGTAGTAGTATAGTAGTAGCAGCAGCAGCAGTAGTAGTAGCGTTACCATCATCATCATCAATAATGCAATAATTCATGCGAATATAGTTTTGTGTGTGTCTTTTCAGAGGACGTTGGAGGATCGTAGTCAGTACGTAGGGGAAACCGAGATCCGGTGTGAGCGGCATTGAGAGAACGATAAGCTCACTAAGTGACCTGCCCACCACCTGGCAGTCATACTTCGACCCTGATGGGTAAGTCTGAAAAACAAAGAAATATACAGGTGAACTTGGATATGACGGACCACTGTACGACAGATTTTTGCATATGACGGACGATATGCTTGGTCCCAGTCCGATGCATATCAAGTATTTGTCATATGTATACGACAGATTTTGCAAATGATGGATCAATTTTCCTGGTCCCATTGAGTCCGTCATATCCAAGTTTACCTGTATTTATTGTAGCTGTTTTTACATGTTCATGTTGAATAAAAAAAATCAGATGAACAGTATATTGCTGACTTCTTCAAAAATTTTAAAAAAATGTCTCAAAAACAAATCTCTATTTATTTGTTTCACTTTCTGTCACTTTCATCAGCTTTGGACATACCATCACGAGACAGAGACCTCAGATTAATGACAAAATGGCTCTAGAATATTCTCAAATCAGAAGCAAAAGGGTGATACTAATGTTATATTTACATGTACCTTACGGTAAACCTGTCAAAGGTAAAAGAGTAGCCAAATTACAGAAATTACTTCAGTCGTCAAATAAAACTGATTTTCTAGCTAAGTGTCAAAAACTTCATAATATGCTGAACATAGACATATTTGATCTTGAAGTATCACAAAGTGTAAGTGTTTGTTGATTATGATATCTTCAATGCCAAAGCTATCCCAGCATGTTTTTGATAACTGAATACATCATCATGCAGCAATTGTGATCAAACTACATAACATTTAAGTTATTTCATTAACATAATGATATTCGTATGGTCATTACTACAATGGCCTACTCATATGCTCAACTACTATCCTGCCCACTGGTGGCCAGGATTGGAACTAAAGAAATGCGGCGAGAGTGGCCCCAAAAGTGAACTGTGTGAAATCTCCTGATTTTAGATGGTTGAATGTTGACAGGTATGCAGGGACTTAGCCAGGATCCGTCCTACCTGTCTTTTGGACAGGTAGTTTCCGAAAAACCTCCTGTTTGGACAGGCAAACATTTCTATGGTGATTTTTCAATTTTGACTTTTGGGGTGTAATAACCAAATATTTTCCTAACAAACCATCTCCTAGGACATAGCTGAAGTGTAAATTGCCCTTTTTGACACACTAGGCTATTAAATGTAGCTGGTATAAGGATTTGAAGTAGATAAGTAGCTAAATCTGGACGGCCAAAAATGTTGAAATTGCTGTTTTTGACAGGCATTTTTGAAATCCTGGCTAGGACCCTGCAGGTATGTGTACCTCTCCTTTCTTTTGCAGCCACTTGACCAGTCGTGTCCAGGTGGGCTCCCCCTGTAACTATGAAGCTGGTGCGAGTTCCTACCCCCGTCCGTGCCTGGTAAGTGTCTGTCCAGCTCTTATTCATGTAAGAAAATAAGAAATACCCATAAGTCATTTTAAAGGACAATTCCACCATGAATAAAACATGGGCCCAAATAGTGTCTTAGGGTATACTCGACTCATATCCAAGACCCCACAACTACCAACCTCCATATCAGGGGTGTCCAAGTTTGAAAGTCCTGGAGCACAGCCAAGAGGTCCTGGAGCACAGCTATTTTTCGGTCGCCGACTCACAATAATTGATTCAAAATATTGACACCAGGTGGCACTGCCACATGACTACATATCAATAATAAGGATCTAGATCAATAAAAAAGCAATAACAATTGATGGAGTTGAATGTTTATTAAAATTGGCATAAGTAATACATATCACAGAAATTAAATGGAAAGATCAAACATGGAATTTGACAAATATACACTTGACTAGAAACTATGCATCTTAGCATGAAATAACTGCATAGTCTGTTTAGCCTAATATTGTTAAGTGAAAGTCTGTTTAGCCCAGTATTATTAAGTGAAAGTCTGTTTAGCCCAGTATTATTTAGGGAAGGTCTGTTTTGCCTAGTATTATTTAGTGAAAGTCTGCTTAGCCCAGTATTATTTAGTGAAAGTTTGTTTTGCCTAGTATTAATTAGATTCCTAGCTCTTAGTCTATATGTTCATGTCTAACTACTGAAAATTTTGGGGAAAACATATTTCAAGCAAAAGACAACGAATGAAAATTGATCTAGAAGTGATGCAAGATAACGAGTTAGAAGTCCGGTCTAAAACAGCATAATAAAATTGTATCAATGCCTCAAACTTGTGCACTTGATGTTCAAGACTCTCATTTCATTGTTTATTTAGCCACAAAGTATATTTTCATATCTAACTACTGGAAACTTAGGAGAAACCCGTATTTCACACAACAGACAATGAATGAAAATTGATCTAGTACTATTAGTGATCCGAGATAATGAGTTACAAGTTCAGTCTAAAACAACATAATAAATTCACATCAATGCCTCATACTCGTGCACTTGATGCTCAAGACTCTTATGTCATTGTTTATTTCTCCGCAAAGTGAACTAACCCCTTAAAGAAACTTGATATGGGTCTAGTGTCCATATCTCCTCCACGATCTCCAGCTGGTAGCGTCTATGTTTACATTTCAGCATGCTGCACATGCTTAAATCAAGTTAATGACCAGGTGGCGACATCTATCGGCCAGATACACTGAAAATTTGCCGACTTTAACAGTTCTTAATGGATTTGGCTTGTCGCACGTTTTGAGGGCTCTGTCGCACACTGGTGCGACAATGCGACAGTTGGACACCCCTGCATATTAGAAGTTTATTGATGTTTAAAGTCATGTTTTGCCATGCATCTGGGGGCGGCCATTTTGAAGCTAGATGCTGACACATTAGTTGCACAAGTGGCAGCATCAAGTAATGAGCAGTCAAAAACATTTTCGAACGAGATGACCTCTTTTCCAAAAATGAAATCTAACTAACATTCTGATTGGCTAATCATCTGTATGACTGGTTTGTAAATTGGCTTCAAAATGGCTTATGACAGCTGTGATGGGTTGTATAACCTCTCATGGCAGGAAAAATTGTAATCCTTCTCAGTTTCATAACGCCTTAGATGAATAAAAATAAGTGGACATGAAACCAGCTGGTCAACCTTAACTGGCTGGCTGCGGCTAATAGCCCAAAACTTGTGTCCTGCGCATGTTGGTGTGCAAGTTTACCTGAAATGTTAATGACATGAGAACCCTCATTGGTCTTTGTCTCCTAGTGATGTCACACTCATGGCCAGATTCAAGACCCATGGCATAGCCAGGCCTTAATAGCTCATATAGTAGTTGGTCTCTCGCTACATATCCATTCTTTTATTCATCTAAGATTACACAATCCTACCAGTCTGGTACACTCATCATTTGGCTAATATAGTTTCACTCATTGTTTCCTTGGATTGGATTGATTTTCTTATATTGCACATTGTTTTCTTGGATCATGTCACGTTTACCATTGTTTAAGGTTAAGCATATTCAGTTGTTACCATGCATTGTTTCATGATTTCCATTGTTTACCATTGTATTGTTTCAGATGAGCACCATCCCAAGCCGACCTTTGGGAAGCAGCCCTTGAACTGGGAAGAGGATGTACAGATGTATTCCAGGTTTCTGGACAGAAAGGTGCAGTACATTTATACATATATAGATATGTATTTGTATATATATATACATATATATATATATATATATATATATATATATATATATATATATATATATATATATATATATATATATATATATATATATATATATATATATATATATATATATATACACACACACACACACACACACACAAACATATCCTCGAACTTTTAAATGTGTTACCTCTGATATATGAAAGCCTTTAATTGAGATCCTATTTTACCCTAGGACACTTCAGAAATCTTCCGAGATATGTACACCTTGATATTGGAACACATTCCTGTAGCACTCGTAATACATTCACGTAGTACGAGAGTGGCCTACTCAGCCCATTTCAGCAAGGATAAAGCGTCGCTTATCTTTGGATATAGTGACGTCACACATCATCATTTTCATTTCTCTTCGCAATATTGAAGGCTTGACAACTGGGCCTATTACCATAGATGGTAATTGGCATCAGGTGGCCACTCCCCGTGTATATAGCTCTCTGGTGATAGGCAGGGTTTCTGTGGTTATTTCCTTTCGGGAGTTACTCAAAGGGGACCATGCGACTTACACGCCTCAAATTCATTATACAAGCATGCACAATAAACAAAAAAAAAATTAAAAATTAAAAAAAAATCATTTAAAAAAAAGTATACAAGCATGCTCCCCAATATGAAAAGTTCCTTACGGATAGTAAAATGTCATGATTTATGGTTTTCCATGTTGTTTATTTTAAGTGCCTTATGGTTTTCTGTATTGTTTCTTTCAGGAGGAACTCAAAGGGGACCACGCGACCTATATGCGTCACCACCCCGAGCTGAAGGCTCTGCTCGCCGACTTCCTGCAGTTCCTGCTCGTGAGGAAGCCGGACGACGTCATCTCGTTCGCGGCCGATTACTTCTCCTCGTTCTCGGCGACCATGCCGAACACGACGTCTTATCTGACCTCCTCGACCCCGGCCCAGTTCCCGCAGAGCCGCACAAACTCACAGATACAAAGCTTCTCCAAAACAAAGTGAGGATGCTCACAAAATCACAGATACAAAGCTTCTCCAAAACAAAGTGAGCGTATGAGGATGTGCACAAAATCACAGATACAAAGCTTCTCGAAAAACAAAGTGAGCGTATGAGGACTGAACTCATCGACTGCCTTAGAATGGTAGGCCAGGAGTTTGGCTAAGATGAATAAAAGAATGGATATGTAGCGAGAAACCAATTACTCTATGCGCTATAGTGAAGGCCTGACTATGCCAGGGGCCTCAAATCTGGCCTAAGTGTGACGTCACTAGGAGACGAAGACCAATGAGGGCTCTCGTATTGTTTACGTTACGGAGAAACTTGTGTGCCAACATGTGCAGAATGCAACTTTTGGGATATTCACCGCAGCCAGCCTGTTCAGGTTGACCGGCTGGTTTATTATCCACTTGTTTTTGTTTATCTAGGGTCATGGAGAGCTACAAAAGTTGGAGAAAGAACTCACAGCAGGAAAGGACTCGTTGCACAGCGTCCATCTCTCAACTGAAAAGCTGATTACTTCAGACCGACTGACGGTTTGGGGTCGGTGGCATGTGTGCATGTTATGGGATATTGACCTATCAGTGCTGAGCGGCTACGAGTCATGTGGATGGAGGATTTGGATGGGATTTCGTATGGTTGTTTGGAATTCCCTTTTGGAGTTCCAGCCAAAATCGTAGACAGCGGTATTTTCATTATAGAATATTACGTTGGTTTATGAAGAAGACTTTGCGAACCATCTAGATTTTCATCAGCTCCTGGGAGATCGGATAGCTGTAGACTCATTTCTATGTCTACATCATAGCGAATGAAAATGGATAAGGAAAAAGGTGGAGAGGATATGGAATTTGAGGAAATGTGGTCAAAATCAGCTCATCTTTGTAGTTCCTTCCTGGTAGATTCATCAAAGGCACGTTCTCCTATGATTTCCTAGAGAAGGGTTTTAATCCTTCCAATGCTGAGGCTACTTTCGTCCTAAGTACAAGGAGGCAAAGTTTTTTGAAAACCATGTAAACCCTGTCAAGTTGGTATTCATTGGATAGCTCTCGCTGAGCACTCTCAGATGAGCACCCATGTGCCAGGGTTTCAGTCACTTCAGGTACAAGGGAAGGTAACTAGTACTAGGTATGGTAAATACTGAGATTGTAAAATTAGAACTGTTGTATTTATCTAAGGTTTAAGGAAGGGTACTTGGTAATTAATGCTATTTGAGGAAATTTTATTCTGAATGTTTTTAAACAATTTTTGCATAACAGTTTAAAATCTAAATAAAAATAGCATAAGATGAGATATTGATGTGCGATTCAATTTGCTTATGAAATATTTTCTCCTTTCATCATTGTGTTCAAATGAATTGTACAAAGCTTCCCAGCAAATATCAAAGGCCTAGTTACCAAGTAGCAATATTGTTGAACATATAGTTCAGCTATTATATCTGAAAGAACTATTGTCGTGGGGTGGGACTGAAAATCTTGAAGGTACCTCTTGCTTTTGTTCATTATAACTGTTAGGCAACTTGAGTGTTCGCCTAAAATTTAGAGTTTTTGGCACCAAGAGACCATGATCCCATACTCTCAACATCTCTATGGTGGTGTCACTTACAGGGGTGTCCAAATTTTTTAGACCCGGAGCACAGTCAATAAGTCCTGGAGCACGGTAATTTTTGGTGACCATGGTTAGATGATAGCTATGAATATTGTCACCTGGTGGCACTACTATATTAGCTCTTTTGTAATAGTTAGGACCAAGACCAATCAATAGATAGTATTACTAAATGGAGTTCACTGGCTTTTGAATACAATTTGTATCAAAAATTGTTCAAGTGAAATATCTGATTTCATGTTTTGTGAAAATTTCACAGTTAAAGAGTGCTTAATTTTGGGGGGTTTGTCACACGTTTTGAAGCTCCTGGTGCGATAATGCGACAGTTGGACACCCCTGACTTATGGTGTGGTCAGCTTTATTTATTCTTTCAACTGTACAGTTCAGACATTTAATTCCGGCACCAATCGACCGGACCTCTGCCAGTGCCTGGTTGTACAAACACCCATGGATAGCTGTCAAAAAAAATAAGCCAAGCACATCAATGACCCACGGCGCTTGCAAATCAAAGCTACATTCAGTTGTGAGGTCATTCATGCATCCATGGTCAGGAATCTGGGTGGCAATCTGCCGTGCAGTTGTGTATTATGCCTGGGTAGCCCACGCATTTAGTGCCGGAAATATATGTCGGCACTGTAGAATGAAATAAGTTGATGAGATGCTTATTGAAAATGTCTCATTTTTGACTTTTTCTACTTTTATATTGCTGAAGGATCAGCAGATGGTGGGTACATCGATAGCAGCTCATTCAAATAGGATGAAACCAATAAAATGAGATAAAATCAAATGTTAGAAATGAATAAGATCATAATGAAATCAAATATTAGAATTGAAATGATCTTTAAAATCAATCTGAAAATGTTAATGCTTAAGTTTAATGATGTATATATATATATATATATATATATATATATATATATATACATTTATATATATATATATATATATACATATATATATATATATATATATTTATATATATATATATATATATATATATATATATATATATATTTATATATATATATATATTTATATATATATATATATATATATATATATATATATATATATATATTTATATTTATATATATACGTTTGTATATAAATATATATATATTTAAGCCTAAGTTTTCAGAAAATATTTTGGACTTTGGTCCGTCACTTTTTCCCCTATATTGTTTAACAATATACTATATTGCGTAGATTTGATATAACCTTGGATTAAGAAAAGAATGGATATGTAACGAGAGACCAATTACTATATGCCCTATAGTTACATGCTGGCCTCATGCCAGGACTACCAGATAAGGCAGCAGGGCGAGGTCACGTGGGAACAAGGACCAATCAGGGCTCTTGCATCGATTACATTACAGAGAAACCTTATCTCCACCACCTGCTGGGGGTGCCCAGAGCACCTATTAGCGACTAATAGTTGACACTGGTTGAGGCTAGCATGTTCAGGTTGACCGGCTGGTTTCCATTCCATGTGTCTGGTCTTCTAAGATATAACTAAGCATTCTTCATTCAGCAAATTTTGCTAAAATAAAGCAGTCAGAACTTTTTCTCTTCTGCTGTAGTTATTACTTTTGACTTGTAGTATATAGGTTATATGCTGAATTACCATGACAAGTTTCCATGACAGAATTGAAAGCGCGTCAATGAGACACTCCATTCCATAGCATATTTATATTAGTACTCAAGAATAGGAAATTAATCTGTGGTGCAAATTAACCGAATTTGTGATTTTGAATTTTTGCGAGATTCTTTATTCCGAAAAGCCAATATTGAAGTTGGATATTCTAATGACAGGAATAATACATCAGACTTTCATTATACCGAACTGACCCCACTCGGAAAAGTTTGGCAGAATAAACCACTCGGATTAGTTTCCTATTCTACAGTATTTTGAATTCTGAAGTCTTATTGTTGAGCCAAAGTATAATTGTTATAAAGCATAATATATTTTATGTCTGCATATCATGTATTGTATTTGAAGTTATGAACCTATAAAAGCAATTTGAAAAGCAGGCTTACGTTAACCTTTTTATTTTCTGCTCAGTGGCCAAAGTACTCAGATACCTTAAGAACTATTTTGTACCGACATATTTCACAACAATTTCCCTGATCTTGAGGCTTTCCCAGCCAGGAGTCAAGGAGTCATTTTGACTCCCAAACACCAGACTTTTGGCAAAATGACACCCAGTTGTATTTTGTAAGATTTTCTGTATTTGTTGAATATTTTCACTCATTTCACTCAGAAGACAATAGGTGCATTAAATGATGTAGAGAAGCATACTTTGTTTTGCTGTGTCAATATATAAGGCTGGTATGATCATTCTTTTTAATTGGGTAACTAACTTTTGACACCCTAAATTTCATAAATCGTTATTTTTGACCCTCTGTTTCCAAATCCTGGGTAAGACCCTGTCTTGAGGTGAATGATAAAAAGAAGATACCCCTTTTTCCAATGCACTTACTTTGCTGACATCTGGCACCTAGTTCTGAGTTATTGGTTCCATGCTGATATGCATTTCTAAATATTTAGGGGGGGGGGGGGATACCATAAATTCTTGGAAATTTAGACCACCCTAAGAATTTGGGCAACAATAAATATTGTGCTAAATAATTTAAGGAAAATCTTCGCCACCCTTAATCTATCGCTGGTCATCATTAAGGGAAATCTGGGAACTATTACTCTGCTTTGTCTTTATTTTCAGAGAACATGGGCCAACCTCAACCCATAAAAATCGCCATTGTTAAAAAGGGTTCCCAAATTTAACTGAGAATGTACGGTACCACAATGACATGCTTGACTCTGTGAGTTTCATCTGGCCCTTAACCCTTATGCTGCTGGTGGCTAATTTTGCCAATACAAAAAGATGCAAAAAGAGCTTAAAGATAACTGAAACCTGTGCACATGGGTACTCATCTGAGAGTACTCAGGGAGAGCTATCTAATGAATACCGACAGGGTTTAATTGGTTATCAAAATCTTCGCGTTCTTGTGATCTTGCTGAGTTCTGTCATTTTGTACTGGCCAAATTAGCCAGCAGCAGCATAAGGGCTAATGTGATTGTATGCCTATGGGTCCTACAGTTTCTCCCCTTCTTTATCTTGTCTTATATTGTTGCATTGTACTTATTTGCCTTCAATAATAATGCACTTAAAGAGAGAAGTTTGGACTCCCAACCCAGTGTCTTCTTTGCAGTTCATTAAGGAAATATCTTTTTAGTAGATAGGTTTGAAAATTTGACTATATTTAGGCAATATATTGGCATGTACATAATTGTATAGTATGATTGGTATAGCATCTATGGATGTTTTTTTGCATGCTCTTGACATCTTGATGGTGGCACTATTTGGGAGTACATCAACCCATTCATGCTGGAAGTTCCCATAGAAAACACCCCGTGTGAATCTATGAAAGTTTTGACAGTTACTTACAAGCAATGGATTATTTCTAAAAATATTTGAAGTAGAGTTCTCAGTGGTGTTCAGATTTATATATCTTCAAATATGTTCCCAGCCCTGCCTTGGCCTGGAAGATATAACCAAATTTGTGAGGTCATTTTTCTCCGCTGCAAGCGTGAATTGGTTAATGTATTGTTATGACTGAAACCCTGGCTTATGGGTACTCATCTGGGAGTACTCTGCGAGAGCTATCCAGTGTACACTAACATGACAGGGTTTAGATGGTTATCATAATTATTTGCTGCCTTGTGCTTTGGACAAAGTCTTAGCCAGCAGGGCGTCTGGGTGTCATTTTGGACACCCAAACCCTCAAAAACCACCCCTCAGGACACCCAAATGTTTTGTTAGGAATTTCTTGAAATGTCAATTTTAAGCATATAATTGAATTATTTTCACCTCAATATAATTCCCATGGCATTGTATATTGATATTATATCTTATTTGAATAACTAAATACATGTTTATGGTTGTAATCCGAGTACATTATGATTTCCCTTGAAAATTTGATGGCCAAAAATTTTACAATTGCCAATTTCGGGCACCCAGTTTCTCGAAGGGTTAACTCTCAAGTTATTGTCAAAACTATCAACGATACTGACAACATTTCTAGAGGAACTCCTTAGCATGACTGGGTGAAGCCTATGTCTACCAGGCAAGCTGCTCATCCTTTTGTTACATATTCTAGAATAAGTTGGCTATTGTTCCATATACAGGTGAACTTGGATATGACAGACTCAATGGGACCAGGAAAATTGGTCCATCATATGGAAAATCCGTCATATACTTATGACAAATACTTGATATGCCTCGGACTGGGACCAAGCATATTGTCCGTCATATGCAAAAATCTGTCATACAGTGGTCCGTCATATCCAAGTTCACCTGTAATACCATTAGGCCAGACCAATTTGATTCAATGACTTACAGATCTTATATCTTATTGCCGCCTGGAAAATGTCTGTATCTAAAAAAAAAATGAAAAAAAAGAAAGAAAAGAAGAAAATAAAGCTTTTGGCAAGGTTAGATTTTCTTCAAGTACAATTTCAAGATTTGATTTAATTTTACTCACTCATTGAACTTAAACTTTTTACGGAAAATATATTCACTGAACATTACGGAAGATATATGTAAATATCATTGTAATAAAAAGAAACTAAGGTCAACAATATGGTAATTTTTGGGAAAAAAATCCAACTAGTTGAACGAATTATTGGCAATATCTGTGAATGAAATTGATCAGCTTCACGGCTCTTTAAGCATGACTCCTATAATGAAACCTACCGTATTCGCCTGATTAAGCGCACCGTCCTAAATAAGCGCACCCCCCCCCCCCTTTTTATCACGGTTAGAGGGGAAATGGCTAGCGCAATTGTCATAAAAGTAACTCATAAAACTTCCGCCCAGAAGAAGTAAGAAATGCAAGGTCACATACCTTTCCTCTTACCGAATGTGCAAACCAGCGCTGAATTCTGCCATTTCAGCAGTTCCTTCGCGCTCTCACTAATCAAATTCGGTGCATGATCGTACTTTTGACCAATTAACGATCTTTTGACAATCTGCGAACGTCTAAGCAAATTGAACAGCAAGAGCGCAAAGGTGCAATAACAGCCATTACGCTCCGACCGGCAATCATTGAGGGGTGCGGTAAAACGGAAGATCGCCAACACCCCTACTTCAGAAAAATTTCACAACTTGCACCCGCACCGTGGGCCTAATCGAGCGAATACGGTACATATATTGTCTTTATATTTTTATAATGTAGAGGACTGTGGGTCATGTGGAGATTGTATTGGTATTGTAAAGTGATATGTACATAGTTTAATATAATAGGTTAAGAATTCAAAGAATAAAAATATCCATATGCAAAACTAACATTGATTTTATCCTGAATGACTTCCATTTCTATCAATTGGCTATTACGCAATATTAGTTACCCTTGTGAAAATGGTATACAGCAAGATGTCTGAGAGAAGCGAGCTGGTTGAATGCAGACATCGACTGTTTACCATTTACCCCGGGGGGGGGGGGGGGGGGGGGGCACTTGGGTATATAGGGGGGCGCCGCATACGCTCAATATCAAAATTAAAAAATACCCCTAAAGCACTGATTTTTGGCCAAAAAAGCACCCTTATTTCAATAAAAACGCTGACTTTTTCCACCAAATAAACACCCCTTCTTTTATCAAAACATTGACATTAGATGAACGGGAACACATTTTAACTTTAGATTTTATAATCCTCTAAGTGTTTAGCGGCAGTGAGTGGCGGCAGCAAACTCGGAAGCCCAGTCACTTCGGGAGTCACTCGGCGTCAGAGCTGCGTGTATTTCGTGGATTGTAAGGGGATTTTGACCCCCATACTTCGTACCTGGGTACGAAAAAGTACCCTTCTTTTACAAAAACGCGGATATGCGGAGGTCTTAAAAAAAGACCCCTTCTTCCGCGAAATACGTAAAGTGGGTGCGGCCCCCCTCTGTACCTGAGTGCCCACCCCTGGTACCATTTTCACAACAAGGATAACAAGTTTATTATCAGCTCCTACCCCGACCCCATATGAATTATGAAAAGCACAACAAGTTCAAAGTTCAAGGTTCTTACAGTGGAGATCAGAGAAAACACAAATTATCAGACTTCAGTTGATTCTGGCAGATTTTCACTGAAAGTTGTGAGTTACATACTTAAATCCATCTCAATTACTTCCTGCCACCTTATCATCTAGATATATAACATGTTGGCAGATTGTAATGCGCAAATAGTGTTTCTAAGACCTAAAAACAATATCTAGCGGGTAGCAACTATATCATGGCCGCCATATTGTTGCTATGGTAAAGCTACCTTTCGGGGAAAAAGGAGTTAACAACAGCCATGGCACTATATATGATTTTTTTGGGGTCCTAACAATGAACATTGTGAACAGCATTGTTAGGATCCCAATACAGGATTAATATTGACAATTGTTAAAAGCAATGTTTGAAGTTTAAGAGGAGTGAGGACATACGAACGGAGCGACCTCTACTGACTCTCATTGTAACCGTTCTTCATGCGCACATTTTAGATACTGGGGTGAGCGTTCCTTTGATGTGGCAGTTTTTCCCGGGAATTGTATAGCGCCAAAATCCCAACTGCGTTCTGCACGTGCGCAGTGACGTCACATGTCAAATACTGGCGCGTGCATTCCTTTGATGTAGCAGTTTTTCCCGGGAATTGTATAGAGCCAAAATCCCAATTGCCATCAAATGAAACAGTGAATATACACTCAAAATGAGCGATAACTCGCCGGAGAGTGGTAGAACTGTTTAATTTGGTGGCAAGAAGGATATTGGAAATGGAAGTCTAGACTAGAAAAGAGACCAGAAGAGGAGGAAAGTTTGAATATGCAGAAGCAAGACAGAAGGGTGATCATTTCAATATCAATAAGTGGTAATAGTACATGTAGTAGTAGTAGTAGTAGTAGTTGTAGTAGTAGTAGTAATAGTAGTAGTAGTAGTAGAAATATATTATTATTATTATCATTATTGTTATCATTATTATTAGTAGTAGTATTGATGCAGGCAGCAACTTTAGGCAGATAGTGGCAGACCTAAATTACTTTTTATTTCCCTGGATAACAATTAATACTAATAATACTTGATAATAATAATAATAATGATAATAAAAAAATAATAGTTAATATAAAATGATGACAATTACATAATAACAGTGATACTGATAATGAATATATATATAATGATAATTACAATAATAGTGTAAAGATCCTGTCTCAACTCGACCAAACAGGGGTGTGAAGAGGGGGGGAGGGGACAGGGGTGTCCAACACTAGCATTTTAGCACATTTGTGCTTGTGGAGTGCCCATTTTGTGCTAGTGGGCAAGTGGCTGACTTCCACACCACCTAGCGACTTTTTTTTTTGGAACTACCCAGTTCACCACCTAGTGATTTGATCTGCACCACTGAGAGTAAAGAAATACTATACTACTATACACCCTTTCTGACAGGCTCACTGAGCATGCTCAGAAACCACAGGTCAGAGGTCATTCAACAATGACAGCATACCAGCTGCAGTCTCTTACACTGCGAGAGATATAGGGATATCTGTTAAAGAGGGTTTAAAAAGGGAATTCGTGAGGTAATTATGACAGTCCTACTATTAGTCCCAGTTAGATACTCACTCAGTAATCTGATACTATCAATATCAACCACCTTCATGGATGTGAATTACAAATTAGATGGGCCTGAACCCTGATGGGGAAAGGATGTCTGGGCCCTATTATAACCGTGTCCAAACCTTTCATGTACCAACATAATAAAGTGAATGATACAGGAAATAGCCCTTCCTTTTAACTCTCATTTCAATTGAAACCCTAGACCATTGTTGGCCCAACTACATCTGGACCATAGGTAAACCATAGGTTGGATATTTTTAATGCTGTTTTCAGCTGAAACGTGATGAAAACAGAGCCTGGTCACCAGTGAAAATATCGAGCAGTCCCACCACTTTTTTCTCTTCAAAACTTCACTTCTGTCTCTAATCTCCATAGAAATATTCTAGAATATATAACAGTATTATGGCTAGGAAATAACAACAGTGAACTTAAAGACATTGCCATTTGTTATGGTTTAATACCTTTTATATATACAAGTGTCCCCCTGGTGGACAGTTTTAGAACTATAAGTCACTCTAGTGGTTGTACCGTGCATTAATTACCCTACCCTGCAGTGCGAATTCTTCTCCCACTCCCCTCACCCTGCAAAGCTTGCGCTAATGGTCTTGTAAGATTGCGCTACTGGAAATCTGAGGTTGGACACCCCTGGGGGAGCAGGGGGGGGGGGGGGGGACAAGAAGGGTTTCCGAAGCCTGTTTTCATGGTGAAAGTTGTAGCGTGTTTGTCAGACAGTGGAATGTTGACGTACAAGGGGTGTGATTATTCAATTTACAAGACTAGAGACTCACTGTTTAGATTGAATCTCTGAGATTTTTTTTTTTTGGGGGGGGGGGGGGGGGGGGTGGGGTAGCGGGGTATGTGTGATATTGGTCTAAAGTAATAAGTGTAAGAGAAAAGCAATACATTTTACAAAAAGCATTCCAACATACATAACTGAAAATATAAATCCTTACTTTAGTGTTCTATAAGAAATGTCGGTAATGTGGCGACCCCTAGTTTAAAAAACAAGACGGCTGACCCCTATTTTTAAATTTGTTTTATGAAAAAATATAGAACAATTTCAACAAGTTTAAGAAAAATCTGAATGCGGAGATTTTTTCTATAACTTCGCCAACTTCATGCAATATTCAAGTGTTCTGTATGCGATGTCGGTAATGTGGCGCCCCCTAGGTCGAAAACGAGACGGTTGACTCCCAGTTTTTGAATTGTTTTATGAAAATATATGGTCCTAAGAATAATTTCAACAAGTTTAAGAAAAATCTGAATGTGGTGATTTTAACTATAGCTTCACCAACTTCCTGCAATATTGAAGAGTTCTGTATGAAATGTTGGTAATGTGGCGCCCCCTAGCTTGGAAACAAGACGGTTAACCCCCATTTTTAAATTTTTGTTTATGAAATTACTTGGTCCAAAGAACAATTACAGCAAGTTTAAGAGAAATCTGAATGTGGAGATTTTTTCTATAGCTTCACCAACTTCCTGAAATATTGAAGAGTTCTGTATGAAATGTTGGTAATGTGGCGCCCCCTAGCTTGGAAACAAGACAGTTGACCCCCATTTTTAAAATTTGTTTTATGAAAATACTTGGTCCAAAGAACAATTACAGCAAGTTTCAGTAAAATCTGGAGAACGATCACCCAAAACGAATGAAACTATTAATATTTGTTTCAAAACAGGAGCCCAATGTCCTAGTAGTGGGACAAGTTGACGGCAAAAGGCCATATACAAAAAAATAGGAAAATTACTAACTCCACACCCTCTAACAACCTATCTAATGTAAAACCAAATCTCTCTACAGGTGAGGAAGTTAAGGAGACGGTAAGAAACTGTCTATATGTGTATAATATATGTCAATATGTGTATATTTTTGTATGTTATTATGTACTTGGTGATGTAAACAAAAGGGAACATAGTGAACCAAAAGCAGTCGGGCTCGACACCGTGACAGAACAGTTCATATACTTAAATCCATGCAGGGCGAGGTTACCATAGAAACAAGGAACTGTAGGGGATTGGCTGATAGGGTCAAGAGATGGGACATCTTGGATAAAATCAGGACTGATAAAGTGCATATTGCCTGCCTCCAAGATGTACACCTTGAAAAGAAAGACCGAAATAGATTAAAGCAAGAATGGGGGGGAACAACCTTGTTATCAGCCAAATCCTCTGCCTCAAGGGGCGTAGCAGTACTTTTTTCTAAAAACCTAGAGTTTAAAATCCATAACTCCAAAAGCGACACGGACGGCAATTACATTATAATAGATCTATCTGTAGACGGCCTCCCAAGATTTACTCTGGCAGCTATTTATGCGCCAAATAAGGATTCTCCTCTATTTTTTGAGAACATTTGGAAGGAAATTGAGGCAGTAGGTAATTCGGATGTTGTCGCTTGTGGAGACTGGAACGTGGTAAGGGACTATCGAAAAGATACGCACAACTATGCCAGAAATAACAACCCAAAGGCTAGAGAGGTGATCAGAGTAGGAATGGAAAAGCTAGAACTGGTGGATGTCTGGAGGGAAAAAAATTTAGATTCTTTTAAGTTCACTTGGGGCACCAATAAACCTATAAAGAAAGCTCGTTTAGACTATTTCCTTATCTCTCAAGCGTTGTTTAATGTTACAAAAGAATGTAACATAATGTCTAAATACAGATCGGACCATGCTCCGGTCAAACTAACTTTAACAACCTCAGAGCATATTATTGGTCCAGGACTATGGAAGTTAAATATAAAATTATTGGAGAATAAGGAGATAGAACAACAGATTTTAAATGAAATACTTTTAATGAAAAGGGTAAACGCTGCCACTCCTTACAATCCAGACTATGTAGAGTCCTGCCCTAATGTAGACATTCAACTAATGATAAATGATTCCTTATTCTGGGAGACACTTCTGGTACAGCTCAGGGGGGTGTTGATTAAATTCGCAGCAGCCGAAAAGCGAAAAAGGAATAAGCACGAAAAAACACTTACCCAAAAAATTTCCAAATTGGAACGGGAATGTAATAACAAAGAATCAGATCGACACCCCCATGAGCTGTTAGAAGAAGCAAACAAAGAGCTTGAACAAATAAGGAAATCTAAGGTAGAGAGCTTAATCTTCAGAAATAGAGCACAATGGGTTGAACAAGGTGACAAATCAACCAGGTTTTTTTTACAGTCACAAAAAAGCAATTGCGTTAATAGAACAATCAAACAACTTGAAAAAGAGGACTTAACAAATATCACCGATCAAAAGGAGATTTTGGAATACATAAAACAGTTTTATGAAGATTTGTACTCAGAGAGACCAAGGGAAATGCCTCTTGAACAAACAATGGCCAAACTTGATTTGTCAGGTCTGAGTACATTATCAAAAGATTTACAAAATCAACTAGAAGGTGATTTAACTCTAGTGGAATTAACGCGTGCTTTAAAATCTTCAAAGAACAATAAAAGTCCTGGCCCAGACGGCTACCCAGTAGAGTTCTATAAACATTTCTGGAGTCAATTAGGACCTTTTCTACTCAGGGCTTTAAATTTCAGCTTCTCTGAAAAAACTTTCTCTACCTCTCAAACACAGGGTATTATCACGTCTATCCCCAAAGGTAACAAGGACAGGAAATTCCTTAAAAACTGGCGACCTATCTCACTTCTGAATTCCTCCTACAAATTGGCATCTACATGTATCGCCAATCGTATAAAACCAATTCTACCACAAATAATTAAACCACAACAGAAAGGGTTCATTCATGGTAGAGAAATTTCGGAATGCACAAGGGAAATATATGATTGTATGTATGAGTATGAGGTGAATGAGGACCCGGGCATGCTTTTATTGATTGATTTCGAGAAAGCGTTTGATTCGATTGCCTGGGACTTCATTCACTTCACCCTTAAAAAATTTGAATTTCCACAAAATATTCTGGAATGGATTTCCATGGTACAAAAGAATGCAGAGTCTCGAGTTACACAAAGTGGATGGGTCTCGGATCCCTTCCAATTGCACAGGGGATGCAGGCAGGGGGATCCGCTCTCCCCCTATGTCTTCATTCTCTGTGCGGAAATATTGAGCCAAGCATTCATTAACAATAGAGAAGTGGTGGGTCTCAAAATTGGAGACAGAGAACAAAAACTGACACAGTTTGCAGATGACACTACTTTGTTCTTGGATGGTTCAAAAAAGGCCCTTCGAAAATCCATTTCTTTGCTTAATATTTATGAAGAAGCGTCGGGGCTCAAAATGAACCTTTCAAAAACAAAAGCAATCTGGATAGGGTCAAAACGTTTCTCAAGGGAAAAAATCTGTCACGAGGTCGAGCTTGATTGGGTTCAAACGTTCACTGCGTTAGGTATAAAATATGATGTAACAAATTTGTGTGGAATTACTGATTTAAACTGTGCAACTAAAATGGCGGAGGTGGAGAAAATTCTCCTAAATTGGAGTAGAACGAACACTACTCTGGCTGGAAGAGTCTTAGTGATAAAAAGTTTGGCGTTGTCCAAACTAGTACACTTTTTTATAGCCTTGCCCACACCTCCAAAAGAATTTATGAGAAACATCAACAAAAAATTCTACTATTTTCTGTGGAAAGGCAAACCCCCAAAAATCAAGAGTAAAACAATGGAATTAAACATTGAAGATGGGGGATTAAAAATGGCAAACATTGCCAGATTTGAAGAAACTCTTAAAATAAAATGGCTCAAAAAAATAGTTTTGAGCAAGGAAATTTGGACCAATATACCTATTAAGTACGGTATTGATCAAATCTGCAAGTTTGGACCAGAATATCCCAAACAGATTCTTTGTAATATCAAAAATCCCTTTTGGTCTTCTGTGGTTAATGCAGTTATTCTTTTTCAAGCAATACATCTGGAAGATCACCCAGTTATACTCCCACACAATGAGCCAATCTGGTTCAACCCAATCTTGAAAATCCCCTACACAAAAAAATGGGATACTAAAGGGTTAAGGTATGTGGGTGATCTACTTGATGATACAGGGTCAATTAAATCCAGAGAACAAATCAAGGAAGACTTTGGTATTGCAATAAATTTTATTGACTACAGAAGGGTTACAAGGAAAATTCCATTTGATTACTGCATAGCAAATGAAGATACGGAACTTAACTCCCCCTGGTGTCAAAGGTTTCTACTATGCATTTTAAATGATAATAAGACCAACCAAATTATCAAAAAAGTTATGCTTAATAACAACAAAACGATTCCAACGGCGGTTAATAGATGGAAGGAAACTTTGTTCATACCAGAGGATTTTTCCTTTTGGAAGAAAATATTTTCTCTACCAAATAAATGTACACAAAGCAAATGGTTACAGATGTTCCAATATAAAATCCTACACAGGATCCTACCCACCAACAAAAAACTGTTTCAATATAGTATTAAAACATCTAGTGATTGTGATTACTGTGGGCAAGCTGAAGAGTCCCTCATCCACCTATTTTGTGAATGTGATATAGCAGCAGCAATTTGGCAAGAGGTTGTTGACTGGCTGGGGAGACAACTTATTAAAACAGAATATTTAACAGACTCCCAGATCCTACTGGGTGAACCAAGTTTTGACCCAGTTGTCAACAGAGTCTTGATAACCACTAAAATGATTATTTTCAAGAATAAGGTGGAAATGAGGGTCCCGAGGCTTCCCCAGGTAATAGCATCTTTGAAATTACAATTCAAAACCGAGAAATCAATCGCAAGCAACAATAACAAAGAAAGATTTTTTAACGGTTTTTGGTCCCCACTGTGGGACAAAGTTAGTGGGTAATACTCAACAAAAAACAACTGTCCTTTCTTTTTGGTTAGCACAGGTTTGTTACATAGAGATATATATTTTTACAAATGGAGCACTTAAGCTCCTCAGTTTATGTCAACACCAAGTTGTATGTCAAAGTTAGTCAGGTCTTACTACTATTACACCATAGTAGCTGTACTACAATTTATGTATGTTTTTGATCCCCAATAAATTCTTATTGACAAATAGCCATACTTAACATGGGGACAATCACATATTGTACAAAAATGTGGCGTCAATGATTATTTTCATATATGTTTTGTATATACTTGAATAAAAACCAGATGCACAACAAATGGTTGACTGCATCAAAATGTAAAAAAAAAGTTTCAGTAAAATCTGAATGTGGAGATTTTTTCTATAGCTTCACCAACTTCCTGCAATATTGAAGAGTTCTGTATGAAATGTTGGTAATGTGGCGCCCCCTAGCTTGGAAACAAGACGGTTGACCCCCATTTTTTAATTTGTTTTATGAAAATACTTGGTCCAAAGAACAATTACAGCAAGTTTAAGAAAAATCTGAATGTGGAGATTTTTTCTATAACTTCACCAATTTCCCACAATACCAGAGAGATATATCCCCATGTCTACTACTCCCAGACAATACGGAGGTACCATGGGTGAACTTGCCAGAGTAGCGCCCCCTAAATTGACAACAAAACAATGGAAGCATATTTTTTGAACTGAGAATGAAATATATATATACTTAAGAATATTTGTACAGCATTATCGTTTTTTTGTCATTTTACTTCTCTGTAATTACTGCACGAAAAATCTGTGAATTTTGAACAGTTGTCTAAATTTCCCTGAAGGGGGCGCCCTGTTGGATGGGGAGAATGAAACACCTCATCCGTTAAATTTTCAGGATTTCGAGAGAGGGTGGTCCGAGGAATCTCTGTACCAAATTTCGTGGAAATCCGTGACTTGAGCGAATTGTCCTGTATGTCCTTAATGCAGTCCAGTACAGCAAAGAATTTGACCAATCAGCTGCTAGAATCAGAGTGGAGCTGATGATAATCCCAACTCCATTTTGAATAAAGTAATAATTGATATATTTTTCTAACCCTGTTGCTACTTAAGCTAACCTGACATTTAACATTTTAGGAAGGCAGAGATTACAAAGTACAGGTGAACTGGCTTAATACAGACGTGTTTTATCCGGATTTTCAGATTAAACGTATAGATTTCAAGGGCCCGGTCCCTCCCAATACATTTACATGCAAATTTCAGTGCTTATAACGGACAATTTAATTCGTACCTCGCTTTAACCGGACGATTTTCGAGGCATGTTCTTTACAATTTAAGGTTTAAGAGCATGGTTTTATCTGGATTGCCGATCATGAATTTAGCGCACCCTATCACATGATACGATGCGCCGAAGTCATTCACACAGAAAGCAGAAATAATGTCCTCTCCCACAAAAAAAAGAAGAGGACAGACAGTTAAAGGGCAAATGCACCATCATGATGATTTAGGTTCAAAATGTGCCTATACGTGTCACCTTTCTAATAAGACCACCCGCAAGTCTGTCCTCCTCAGCACTCCTCAGATATGGCTTATGAAAGTTAGTAAAAAACTAGCCTGAGTCTGGGTATAGAGGCTGCCATTATCAGAAGTGGTGCTTATGAAGTGACTGCCAGCCCTGCTTCTGATTGGTTGAGAGATATTAGTTGCAGTCACTTCCAGCCACTAATATCTCTCAACCAATCAGAAGCAGCACTGGCAGTCACTTCATACCACTGATTGTGCTTAATTGTGCTTAATTGGCATGCAATGTCAGCCTCCATGCCCAGACTCAGGCTAGTTTTTTACTAACTTTCATAAGCCATATCTGAGGAGTGCTGAGGAGGACAGACTTGCGGGTGGTCTTATTAGAAAGGTGACACGTATAGGCACGTTTTGAACCTAAATCATTATGATGGTGCATTTGCCCTTTAAGCAGACAGGGGGATGTGGTGGGAGGATCAGGGAAAGAGGGGAGATATTGGGGGGTTATAAATATATAGTCAATAGGTTACTATACCATCTTGATTTTCAAAATGTACTCGCCTTGCCGTGCGTGCTTGCTAAATTCTTTTATTTATGCCTTTATGCATAATCCGGATTTTGCCTAAAATTTAGGGTCCACATCCGTCTGTATTAAGCCAGTTCACCTGTACTCCCACCCGAACCTGACTGTCGTGTTAGTTCAAAGTAAGACATGTGTGTGGTTCTCCAAAGACTGGTACAGTTGAACCCCTTGAAGTGACCAGCCCTCTAATATGACTGCATTCTGCCAGGCCTGCTCTGGTGGTCATGTGGTCTAAGGCGATGCCACTGACTGCACGCTGTCTCTCACCACTGCCTGGGTTTGAATCCCAGCCTGGGCATGTGAGAAAGTTGCAGTGACTTGGTGTTAGGCGGTGGTTTTCACCGTGTACTCCAGTTTCCTCCACTACTTACAACTGGCTTATCATCACGAATTAGCCACCATATGGCATAAATGTGACGAAAAACAAAAACCCAAATTCCAAATGCATTCTGCCTGTCCCAAAATACTAATTATATAAAGCAGTATAGTAAAGCAAACCCGTCTTAGTTGACCACAGGTGGGTATTTTAGAGGGGTTACACTGTATATCAGACAAGAGTTACAGCGCTTCATCTCTCATTCGCAGTATGGCCACAGAGCAGGTAGCATTGGCTCAATGCTCACAAGACCAGCATCTAGCTGATGTTGCCTGCTCTGTGGCAACTAGCCTAGCTACAAGGCTCTACTCTGTTTTACCTTATATATAAATGCCTGCACCTATACTACATAGGGACTTGTTGCGTACTGTTGGCCATTTAGTTCACACAATTGCCACGCGAGGGGGTTGTAATAGGAATTCCTAGTATACCGCAGTGCCATCTATCCACAAGGGATAATAAAGCAATGGATAAGTAATTATATTACTGCATGTTGTTTGTATACATACCTGAGAGGACCACACCAAGTGGGGTTGAGATTGGGAAAAAATGACCGGTCAGGTAGATTATCATATTTTTGCTCATTTTTTTATAACTTTATGAAATTTAACTCAAATTTCAGAAAAACGTGACCACATTTGACCACCACAACATACCTCATCTTAAAGTAGACCTTTCAAGCTTTGAAATGAGGTATGTTGTGGCTGTATGACTCTCAGCGCATTAAACTCCTTATTTAAGGCCCTTTTTCCAGATCTGCTGCAGGCCTAAAGCCAAGACTACCTACTAGCAGGGTCTTAGCCAGCAGGGTGTCTGGGTGTCTTTTGGACTCCCTGCTTCATGAAAAGTACCCGATTTAAAGTAAAAGACACCCTAGATTTTGGTAAATTCAAAATTAAATTTCTAAAAAGTTTAAGTTCAAAATAATAAAAAATACTTTTTTTGAAGAAATACGCGTATAATTACTTTATTTTGTAATTGACATAATCAGTGAAATGATTTTTACTTTTTCAATCAGGGATTTTGGACACCCTAAATTCATGAAATCCCTTTTTGGACACCCTGTTCTGAAAATCCTGGCTAAGTTCCTGCTACCTAGCCAAGCATTGTAACCACTAGGCCATTGCGGATCAAGTTTGGAATTTCTTTTTTTTCGTCACATTTATGCCAATTGTGGCTAATTCATGACTAGCCAGTTGTAAGCACTGGAGGAAACCACTGCCTAACCCCAAGTCACTGGCAACTTTCTCACTTGCCCAGGCCACGGCGGATCGTGTAGCCTTTGAGTAGGCACCATCAGCAAGGTGCTGGTCTTGGGAGCTAAGCATTGTAACCACTAGGCCACGGCGGATCAAATACAGAGTGTGTAGCCTTTGAGTAGGCACCATCAGCAAGGTGCTGGTCTTGGGAGCTAAGCATTGTAACCACTAGGCCACGGCGGATCGACTACAGAGTGTGTAGCCTTTGAGTAGGCAACATCAGCAAGGTGCTGGTCTTGGGAACTAAGCATTGTAACCACTAGTCCACGGCGGATCAAATACAGAGTGTGTAGCCTTTGAGTAGGCAACATCAGCAAGGTGCTGGTCTTGGGAGCTAAGCATTGTAACCACTAGGCCACGGCGGATCGACTACAGAGTGTGTAGCCTTTGAGTAGGCAACATCAGCAAGGTGCTGGTCTTGGGAGCTAAGCATTGTAACCACTAGGCCACGGCGGATCGACTACAGAGTGTGTAGCCTTTGAGTAGGCACCATCAGCAAGGTGCTGGTCTTGGGAGCTAAGCATTGTAACCACTAGGCCACGGCGGATCAAATACAGAGTGTGTAGCCTTTGAGTAGGCAACATCAGCAAGGTGCTGGTCTTGGGAGCTAAGCATTGTAACCACTAGGCCACGGCGGATCAAATACAGAGTGTGTAGCCTTTGAGTAGGCAACATCAGCAAGGTGCTGGTCTTGGGAGCTAAGCATTGTAACCACTAGGCCACGGCGGATCAAATACAGAGTGTGTAGCCTTTGAGTAGGCACCATCAGCAAGGTGCTGGTCTTGGGAGCTAAGCATTGTAACCACTAGGCCACGGCGGATCAAATACAGAGTGTGTAGCCTTTGAGTAGGCACCATCAGCAAGGTGCTGGTCTTGGGAGCTAAGCATTGTAACCACTAGGTCACGGCGGATCAAATACAGAGTGTGTAGCCTTTGAGTAGGCACCATCAGCAAGGTGCTGGTCTTGGGAGCTAAGCATTGTAACCACTAGGTCACGGCGGATCGAATACAGAGTGTGTAGCCTTTGAGTTGGCAACATCAGCAAGGTGCTGGTCTTGGGAGCTAAGCATTGTAACCACTAGTCCACGGCGGATCGACTACAGAGTGTGTAGCCTTTGAGTAGGCAACATCAGCAAGGTGCTGGTCTTGGGAGCTAAGCATTGTAATCACTAGGCCACGGCGGATCAAATACAGAGTGTGTAGCCTTTGAGTTGGCACCATCAGCAAGGTGCTGGTCTTGGGAGCTAAGCATTGTAACCACTAGTCCACGGCGGATCAAATACAGAGTGTGTAGCCTTTGAGTAGGCAACATCAGCAAGGTGCTGGTCTTGGGAGCTAAGCATTCTAACCACTAGGCCACGGCGGATCAAATACAGAGTGTGTAGCCTTTGAGTAGGCACCATCAGCAAGGTGCTGGTCTTGGGAGCTAAGCATTGTAACCACTAGGCCACGGCGGATCAAATACAGAGTGTGTAGCCTTTGAGTAGGCAACATCAGCAAGGTGCTGGTCTTGGGAGCTAAGCATTGTAACCACTAGTCCACGGCGGATCAAATACAGAGTGTGTAGCATTTGAGTAGGCACCATCAGCAAGGTGCTGGTCTTGGGAGCTAAGCATTGTAACCACTAGGCCACGGCGGATCAAATACAGAGTGTGTAGCCTTTGAGTAGGCAACATCAGCAAGGTGCTGGTCTTGGGAGCTAAGCATTGTAACCACTAGGCCACGGCGGATCAAATACAGAGTGTGTAGCCTTTGAGTAGGCACCATCAGCAAGGTGCTGGTCTTGGGAGCTAAGCATTGTAACCACTAGGTCACGGCGGATCAAATACAGAGTGTGTAGCCTTTGAGTAGGCAACATCAGCAAGGTGCTGGTCTTGGGAGCTAAGCATTGTAACCACTAGGTCACGGCGGATCGACTACAGAGTGTGTAGCCTTTGAGTTGGCACCATCAGCAAGGTGCTGGTCTTGGGAGCTAAGCATTGTAACCACTAGGTCACGGCGGATCGACTACAGAGTGTGTAGCCTTTGAGTAGGCAACATCAGCAAGGTGCTGGTCTTGGGATCTAAGCATTGTAACCACTAGGTCACGGCGGATCGACTACAGAGTGTGTAGCCTTTGAGTAGGCACCATCAGCAAGGTGCTGGTCTTGGGAGCTAAGCATTGTAACCACTAGGCCACGGCGGATCGACTACAGAGTGTGTAGCCTTTGAGTAGGCACCATCAGCAAGGTGCTGGTCTTGGGAGCTAAGCATTGTAACCACTAGGCCACGGCGGATCGACTACAGAGTGTGTAGCCTTTGAGTAGGCAACATCAGCAAGGTGCTGGTCTTGGGAGCTAAGCATTGTAACCACTAGGCCACGGCGGATCGACTACAGAGTGTGTAGCCTTTGAGTTGGCACCATCAGCAAGGTGCTGGTCTTGGGAGCTAAGCATTGTAACCACTAGGCCACGGCGGATCGACTACAGAGTGTGTAGCCTTTGAGTAGGCAACATCAGCAAGGTGCTGGTCTTGGGAGCTAAGCATTGTAACCACTAGGCCACGGCGGATCAAATACAGAGTGTGTAGCCTTTGAGTAGGCAACATCAGCAAGGTGCTGGTCTTGGGAGCTAAGCATTGTAACCACTAGGCCACGGCGGATCGACTACAGAGTGTGTAGCCTTTGAGTAGGCAACATCAGCAAGGTGCCGGTCTTGGGAGCTAAGCATTGTAACCACTAGGCCACGGCGGATCGACTACAGAGTGTATAGCCTTTGAGAAGGCACCATCAGCAAGGTGCTGGTCTTGGGAGCTAAGCATTGTAACCACTAGGCCACACATGAATTCGAACGAATTCGACGTTATGTAAATGATATGGTAATGAGGAAAACCCCCATATTTTGAGTCGAATGCGAGTTTTCGGAAAAGCTCGCATTTGATGTTTGTCCGGAGTTCGGCAATTCGAAAACGAGGTTCTTTTTGGCGGCAAATTTAAAATCGAAATTCAATTAGTGAACTTGTCGAATTCGTCAGAAAAAAAGCTAGATCATTTCACGGAGTCCTCGCATCGCTACGTGGTCGAATGCGATCGGGTTTGCAGTTTGTCATTAACATAATGACTTGCCTCATTTGCATAATATCGCATTCGACAGAACTACGTCGAATGCGATTTTGCAATGATGCATTCGATGTTAGCTTAGATGACCAAACACAAGATGTTAGCGAAGTCGAATGCGTATATTGTATGTGCGCATTCAACTCAATTAGTTTCATCGCTATTTTCAGGTTGGAAAAGAAGCCATTCTTTTGCAATGTTCTGAAAAAAAATACTGAAAACCATGTTGTATATAATATTTGGATATGTGCGGGTCTCCCTATTTGGAGTCAATCATTTAAATACATTGGGAATATTTCTTTCTATTTTAGTACATATTTCTATGCCAATTCATTTCTTATACATTCGCAGGGCTGTGATATCATCAGGCCTATCCGGGAATCAATAAGTTAAACGAAATTGATAGTTCATACATGTAAACCAAGTAAACAGATATATGGAAAAATAATGACACAGATGTTTCATGATGTTTGGAAGATCCTATGTAGATAGATATCTAGATAAGCTACCGTTATTGTCATTTGACACGAGAAATCGCACTTAGTATGGTTATTGACATTCCATAGTGCACGTACCAAGATTAGACCAACTACAATTGAATGCGACATGTTATATGTCGCATTCGTAGTTTAATAAGTCGAATGCGACAACACGATTATGCAGACTTCTTTTTTTTCAATAATCGCATTCGAATTAATTTTTCATACTTCGAATGCGATTTTTCAAGTCGAATGCGAACTTTTAACAGTCGCATTCGACATAACCTGTCAATCAAACTTGTCATTTGCATAAAGTCGTATGCGCAAAGTGTTTTCGACATGGTTAGACCTTTCGACATTTTGGCTGTCGAATGCGACTTAAAGCGATCTCACATCGCATTCGACACGAAAAAATCTTTTTTGCCTAACCCAGCGACTTTTTGCCAGGTCGAATTTAGTCGAATGTGGGTCGAATTCGGTCGTATTCGACTTTTTCGAATATATGTCGAATACGGTCGAATTCCTGCAGCAAATTCCGTGTGAGACCTTAGCTTAACCATTAATGCGTGCCGTCAATACTGGAGGAATGGATGTTAATCAAGAACACTGATAAGATTAACCCTTCCAATGCTGAGGCTACTTTTCTCCGGAGCACAAGAACGATAAGACTTTTGAAAACTATCTAAACTCTGTCATGTTGGTATTCATTGGATAGCTCGCGCTGAGTATTTTCAGATGAAAACCCATGTGCCAGGGTTTCAGTCATTATTCAGTTTTTTCTTTTATTTTTTGTATTGGCAAAAGTAGCCAGCAGCATAACAATCTCTAGGCATACTATCAACTGTAAGCACCCTGTGCCACTCTCCACGATTAAATCCAAACCTCTAGTTTGCAACACATAACGTTTGGCCAAGGAATGAACATAATGCTCACCGAAACAGCTGCCACCAAAAGCATAAAGCATGGTCTATCCTGTTTTATTCTCTCAAAAGAACTACCTTAAAAATACAGCAAAATGCGTGTACCATATGATACTGTGACACAGGCAAAGTACAATGCTTGTTTTCCAGTACTAGGATTTATCGATATTGCAATAAGTAAAATCTGCATAGTTCTAATAGAACTATAGCAAGTATGGCAAGCTAAAAATAATGCTACTACCACAACAACAACCACTACTACAACAGCTACTTCCACCACCAACATTACATATGTGACAGCAGCAAGAAATCAGAATCCAGTCATAGTTATCTACATACAGTTGGACAAGGAATTTATACCACTACCACTACAACAACCAGTCCACTACTACAGCTACTTCCACCACCAATATTACATGGTGACAGGAACAAGAAATCGGAATCCAGCCATCGTTATCTACATACAGTTGGACAAGGGATTTATACCACTACCACTACAACAACCAGTCCACTACTACAGCTACTTCCACCACCAATATTATATGGTGATAGGAACAAGAAATCGGAATCCAGCCATCGTTATCTACATACAGTTGGACAAGGAATTTATACCACTACTACTACAACAACCAGTCCACTACTACAGCTACTTCCACTACCAATATTACACGGTGACAGGAGCTAGAAATCGGAATCCAGCCATCGTTATCTACATACAGTTGGACAAGGGATTTATACCACTACCACTACAACAACCAGTCCACTACTACAGCTACTTCCACCACCAATATTATATGGTGACAGGAACAAGAAATCGGAATCCAGTCATAGTTATACGACGCGTTATTTACATGTAGTTGGACAAGGGACTTATACTATTTCTTGGTTTGAGTTGAGTTCACCTGCAAGCTAGGACAACTCGTTGAACTACGACAAGTTTTATTATTACTACTACTACTACTACTACTACTACTACTACTACTACTACTTCTACTACTAATATTACCTAGGAGTGGGTAGATCAAAAAGCACTAAAAATGCTAGGGACACGGACGTCGGCCACCCTTTATTTCGCTACAGGGCTGGTTGTCGGACTGGTCATGTCGCACTTAGGGACCTACCTGGGCTACACCGCCTCTCATACCACCAGTACCCTGAGGAAATCCCTACAGGGTTCTGCTTCGGGGTCGGGGTCTGGGTTGCCACCCTCGGCCGAGATCCTCGCCCTCCAGGAACAGATGAGGGTGATGATGAAGACCCTCAACGAGACTTTGGCGAATAGTCATGATCAGACACTCGTGGGGTCTTCGTCCCAAAATACGGGGTACCACCCACCCCTCAACCACCAAGACTTGGAGAAGATCGCTCCGCCCAAACAGCCCGTACGCTTCGAGGATGCTCACATGCATAAAGGTAAGAACAGTGCAAGCCTATATTCTAGGCTCTCATATATATATATATATATATATATATATATATATATATATATATATATATATATATATATATATATATATATATATATATATATATATATATATATATATATATATATATATATGTATATATATATATACAGGTGAACTTGGATATGACGGACTCAATGGGGCCAGGAAAATTGGTCCGTCATATGCAAAATACGTCGTATACATATGACGAATACTTGATATGCATCGGACTGGGACCAAGCATATCGTCCGTCATATGCAATAATCCGTCGTATAGTGGTCCGTCATATCCAAGTTCACCTGTATATATATATATATATATATATATATATATATATATATATATATATATATATATATATATATATATATATATATATATATATATATATATATATATATATATATATATATATATGATATGTATGTATGTATGTATGCATGCATGCATATATATACTAGTATATATATGCATATATATATATATATGCATATATATATATATATGCATATATATATGTATTCATATATATATATATATATACACACACATATATATATATATATATATATATATATATATATATATATATATATATATATATATATATATATATATATATATGTACACACACATATACTGTCTGTGTTTTTGTTTTCTGTTACCAGGCACCAAGTGGTCAAGGAGGTCATGGATGGCCAAGGTAGTTGCATCTATCTTACCAGTTGGAAAGAGGACACCATACCTTTGAGGACCATATGTTCAGTGACCATCTATTGGCCACTACTACTACTACTACTACTACTACTACACATTGGTTACTCAACGTTAAATGATAACTTGTCGTGGACTAGGAGTCTAGTCTATGACATACATGCACTTTAATATCCACACAGTTATCGTCATCAGGACATGCTGACAACTTAAAGATGTACTAAGAAGAAAAACGAAAGTCTATAAGTATTTGACCAAAGATAAAAAGTTAAATTTGCATGATCGAATGCTATGACATTGTTTATACACGCCAAGATCGTGTATAATTCGACGAATAGCAGTGCGGCACCTAGCGGATTCAAGTGGAACCCGGCTTGTGTGACATGGGACGCATCCGGTACACACTACGTTGTCACAGTGACATAGATAAGTAGTCACAGTGACACCCGAGCTCCCGCCGCAGTGTCACAGTGGACGTCACATGTGACGTCCAACGACTACTAGACCTTGTAGGCCATGAATGGCTAAGAATGTATCTTAAAGCATCGAAAATCCTTAGGCTTCTGGGGACGCTCAAGGCCCCCAGACCCCCGCCCGCTTATACCAAGAACCTACGGTGCTCGGTGGCCATTTTCAGTTTGGGCACCAGTCAAAATTAGGACTGGATCCGCCCCTAAACACCGTGACCTCAGTTCTGAGGAAATAGATACAGGGATGTGTGGTGTCATAATCCCCTCAGGACTATGGGGCGCTGTTTGTAACATCCATACTTTTGTTGACAGAAGCAACTTTTGTCAAGACAGAAGTACTTTTGTATAACAAAAGTTACTTTTGTCTGACAAAAGTACTTTTGTCGTGGACAAAATTACTTTTGTCAGACAAAGGTAACTTTTGTCAGACAAAAGTAACTTTTGTCCAACAAATGACTTTTGTCTTGACAGTTCTTGACAGTAAATATGACCACGTGCTACACACCTTTTGACCAATGGGATACATTTAATGACGTCACTCATCAAAATATTCCGCGAAATAGAACCGGTGTGGTGGCAGAGATACTATGCGTAGCTGGATCTATGTGTGGAGAGTGGGGGCACTCCTGATGTTTACAACTGCATAGCCTCGTTTTCAGTCGTTTATCGGCGGGAGATTTTTTTCTCAAAATTGGCACTTTGTAATCAAAAAAACGTTTTGTTCTTCAATCTACTTACTTATATTTTATAAGTAATCAAGACCACACTTTTGAAAAGAAAAATGTATCTTATTTTCTAGCGACCTGGCGGACCACGTGGCGCCTCTGTTGAGAGCATATCTCTATCTGTCAATAGAAATACGTGCCAAAAAAACTATGGCACGAATAAAAAAAACATAAGTCCGCCACAAAAGCTCTCACAACAATGCAAACAAGAACAATGAGCTGTCATCGCGTATGCCCAATTACATTGATTGAACACAAATTACACAATACAATATTCAAAACAGTATTTGTATTGGTATTTGTATGTTTATTGCCTATATTATAACATGATACTGTTATTTATCCTCTTTCTAAAAAGGGATACCGCCTCGTGCTGCGAGAAGCCCGCCATATCGCACTCGGCCTCGTCGAGTGCGACATGGCTGGCTGAACGGAGACACCAGGCCGTATCCCTTTTTTACAAAGAGGGTAACGAATTTATCAATTTACCCCCCTACACGACATACCTTTTGAATTACGATAATCACAACAACTTGATCAAGCTGAAGCTCTAGGTTCATTCTGCGGAGATCAGACTCGCCTGACGCAGATCGACCTGCAAGAATTTCTAACAATGAAAAATGACTACATTCCCAAGGATGTTTTCAATGAAATATATAAATATCAACTTTGTCGCACCTTCATTGAAGGCGAGGGGTTGTTCGCAATAACATATGTAGTAGAAATCCGTATATCTGCCTTTCGGCCCCACCCCGGTAATTTTTACGTCTGTCGTGTAAAAAAGTAGTTACCTTTCTAGAGATATAAAACCCCTAGTTACCATGGCGACGGCGGAGAACACATGTATTGGGATACTAAGATTGACAATTAATGGAAAGCAATGTTAGTATTGCGATATAGTCCAGTGCAACAAAGAAATTGACCAATCAGCTACTAGTATCAGAGTGGAGCTGATGATAAAAAGTCATACTTCAAACAGTATGAAAAAATAAATCAAACATATAGGTATAACAATATATGGGAATTCAGGGGTTAACCCTTCCAATGCTGAGGCTACTTTCGTCCAAAGCACAAGGACGCAAACATTTTTGAAAACCATCTAAACCCTGTCATGTTGGTATTGACTCGAAAGCTCTCCCCGGGTACTTTCAGATGAGTACCCATGTGCCAGGGTTTCAACCATTTTTCAGTCTATTGCATCATTTTTAACAGCGAAATTAGCCACCAGCAGCATAAGGGTTAATAACTAATAACAGTATTCTGGTCAGTTCCTTGAAAAGGTGTTTTACTTTTGCGCTGTTAGCCTGGTTCTTTTTTTACTTTCACATTGGACTTTGCCACGCTTTTGCTGATGC
>OZ012696.1:30364482-30466982 GCA_963942565.1 Maea johnstoni
CACTATCCTACCCTCGAGAATACTCGTAGTTTCATTAAAAGAATTGCCAGACGAAAGAAAAAGGATATCTCTAATTCCTCCACCTGTTACAACTGCCGAAATACGCACTAGCCGCAATTTGGCAGAAAAAAAACTGACAAAAAATGAAAATTCCAAATTCTGGTCTCAACGTGCACGTGCAGGGTCTACCAACTGCAAGATCGTAGTTCGTGTAGAATGCGATACCTTCACCACCCTACCCTCGACAATACTCGTAGCGTTATGAAATTACGAACAAGATAGGGTTGAGTTTAGATCCCAGTCAGATTTGATCGTTCCCGGCATGCTTTGCGGTATTAGATATCCGCGGGAAGGTCAAAGCTCATATAAAGCTACACTTAGTTTCATAATGGCATATAAAAGACAATATTGACAAACAAACAAATTTACTTTATATGTTTGGCCATATTATTCAATTTGAAATGAAGTCTTTTTAATCCATTTTTTGAAAAACAAGTCACATAGTTTTAGCATCTGCGTTACACCGGCTCGGTCTTCCGCGACTGCTACGACGTGCATTGTCGAGCACGTTTGTGGTGAAAGATCTCAATAAAAACGAAAGGAATATTTTCCAAACTTCTGTGAACAATATATGCGTATATATCGCTGCCAAAGATAATATTTGAGTTTAATCGCGAAATTTATCTGAAAGGACTAGGTACAACTACATCGAGGACATGACGAGCACCCATATTGACAGTGACGTCACTAGACTGCAAAGCATGTCGGGAACGCTCAAATCTGACTGGGATCTAAACTCAACCGATGCGAAGACGCCCAAGATAGAACTAGAATTAATCATGAGTGATGTTGCAATCAGATATCTAGGTGCTCTGATCTTTTTGGTCAATTTGAAATATTTCATGGTAACTATCTGCAGGACGGGTACTTTCCAGTTAAGTACAAATTTATAAATCAATAGTTGTTTTGTTTTTATTTTTGCATTTGCACCATTTGAAATTCGCCCAAAGTATGCCTTTATTAGGCAGATAATACATGAACCTGGATGGTAGGGCCTTTTTGTGACTACTGTGAAAGGTTTGACATGTCCAGAACATTATGCTTGATTGTTAACCCACATTAACCACCTGTATTAACCAATGATTAAGATAATTGGTTTCGCATCGTTTTTATAGAGTTGTCCTGCCACTGAAGAATCAGTGATATTAATATTTCATATTTTCCTTTGAATATAACTCCATTCTCTGAGTGCAATTTAACTGCCAGCAGACTCCCCGCAGGGCTTGTTGAGTATGACAAAACCTCTAAAGATGGGAGGATCAGGTGGTGCCATCTATATACCAAACTTGGTACTGGCGAACTTGGATATGACGGACAACTGTACGGCGGACTTTTGTCTATGACGGACCATATGCTTGATCCTAGTCCCATGCATATCAAGTATGTGTCATATGTATATGACAGATTACAGGGGCGGACCCAGTCCTAATTTTGACTGGTGCCCAAACTGAAAATGGCCACCGAGCACCGTAGGTTCTTGGTATTAGCGGGCTGGGGTCTGGGGGCCTTGAGCGTCCCCCAGAAGCCTAAGGGTTTTCGATGCTCTAAGATGCATTCTCAGCCATTCCTGGCACTTATAATTTTTAAGGGGAACTTGGGGAAGAACAAATCATAGGTTTATATGAAGGTTCATGAACATAGCTCAACATCTGCCATAAACAGGGAAGCCCTAGAGCTCCACACAAAGAGAAATCTAAAATTGCAATTAGTGAATAGCACCTCCTCTGAGTCAAGGCCGCCACCATTTTGAATCCGGGTCATCACCCCCTGCTGTAGTCAGTGTTTTAAGCACAGAGCTAGGGACAGGATGCACAGATCTAGGGGCAGATTGCCACCCAATTGAAAAACATGGCCGCTGCCAGGGGCTGGCCAGGATGATGACAATATGCAAAGATATCCCCTCATGGGATCACTGAGAGAAAAAGGAGGGCAGCATCCTGTTCTTGAAGTGTATTACTTTCATATAAGCTGATATGTATGTGAGCCTTTAAGGCCCCTTTATATTTTATTGACTTACTTTTCATGAAACATTTTATTTCTGTTTTTTTTCTTAGCCATATACTAAACCACTCATTGCTGACTACTGATCTTTGCAATGGATTTTCTATAATAAAAGCCTAATTTATTGGTAAAATATTTCGTTATTTCTGAAACGGTAGTGATTGCTTACATATTACACTGCACATTCACTATCCCCACAGGGTGGGGATAGTAAATACCTCCAAAATCCTCCTTAAAATATCCAATTTACTTGTTTTTGATTAGCCCAATCGGCCATTCATACGGAAGCATGTTAGGACCACTGAAAATCTATATACATTTTTCCTTAGAAATCCGAAAATCTAATAAAAAAATTCACTTCAAGATCCTCGTTCCCATTTTTTTTTATTTGCAAACAGCTACTTAAAATATATAGCCAATTACTGCCTCGCTCGTGTATCCATGTCAATTACACTTCACACGCGTGAGGCAAACTAGCAGCGTCGGCAGTGTCATTCGTGTCTGAACAACGGATAAACATGCGTCTCTACATAATTTTCCTTGTTACGTTTCATTATACTTGCACTATATTCAGCTTGCCATATAATTATGCAGACTTTGATTATTGCAATATCAATAAATTCTAGTACGGGTAAGAAGCATTGTACTTTGCCTGTGACATATATATATATATATATATATATATATATATATATATATATATATATATATATATATATATATATATATATATATATATATATATTTATATATATATATATATATATATATATATATATATTTATATATATATATATATATATATATATTTGCATTATTGTCAGTGGTCCTAATAGGCTTTCGTACATTTTTGATAACATCAGCTTGCCATAGAACTATGCAGACTATTGAGTATTGCAATATCGATAAATCCAAGTACTGGAAAACAAGCATTGTACTTTTCCTTTGTCACAGTATCATCTGTTACATGCCTTTTGCTCTATTTCTCTTTTGAGACATGATTTATCCTTTTGGTGGCAGCTGTTTCGGTCAGCATTATATTCGTTGCTTGGCCCAACATAACATGTATATGTCGCAAACTAGAAGTTTGAATTTAATCGTGGAGAGTGGCACGCGGTGCTTACAGTTGATAGTATACCTTGTTGAACCTTATGGTGCTGGTCACTTTTGCCAATACAAAAAATAAAATGAAAAACTGAATAATGACTGAAACCCTGGTACATAGGTACTCATCTGAAAATACTCAGCACAAGCTATCCAATGAATACCAACATGACAGAGTTTTCAAAAGTTTTTCCGTTCTTGTGCTCCGGAGGAAAGTAGCCTCAGCATTGGAAGGGTTAACCTTTTCACTGTTCTTGATTAACATCTATTCCTCCAGTATTGACGGCACGCATTAATGGTTATAGACAGTCTTTGTTAAAATCATAATCTATAATCCTACAATCATTAAATATCTGGGAGATTGAATGGGTCCCTTTGCAGAAAACCAATTTTATATTTACAATGCAAAATCTGCGTGCACATACAATGTAAACTTATTTTCGATAAAATCAAGAAAACTGACCCAATAGAGGTCAGGTGTCATATACACTTGTTTTATTTATTTAAGGTTATGGCAGGAAATATATAACATGTAGTAACGACTTTCTGTCGATTCTATCCTCTTACCAGGGGACACTGGTGTGAGAGAAACGTGTTTAGGTGATAGTCTAGTACAGCAAGATCATCACCACTAGGTGGCGTCTTTGGCTGGCCCCTAAGCATGGATATAAAAACAGGGCCCTCCGCGTTAAATTGGTCCCAAACAACATGGGTGTCTGCTTCGACCATGCAGATTCCTTCGAGATAGACCATTTTGACCAATATTTTCATCTCGTTTTTTGGCTGAAGGTGAATAACGATACCGTCTTCGAAGCCATTGTTTTAGAATATGACAGATATGAAGCCCCTCTAGGTGCAATGTCCTGTCATAAGTACCTCGTATTATGACAGGACCTGGAAATCAGCATTAGCTACGTAGACCACGGGCTGTTAGCAATCTTGAGGCATATGGGAACATTCAAAAATGTTTTGAACATACTCATCGTGCAGATTTCCGGTTGAGGTAGGACCTTGCACCTTGCCAAAGACATGAATGATCAAATGGTAGAGTTTGGTTTTCAAGCAAAGGGTGAGTCTTGACATTGTGCCAAAAAACGAAACACAGACAGATATGTGCGTAAAGGGTGCCATATCAACTCAAAATAGCAAATTATTGATAAGTTTATCATTATTCTGTAACTATGAGATGTAAGCTATAGAAAAGCATAAGTGCCGTTGTCTACAGTTAAAAGCCCCATCCCAAAACACACCTCACAGCAGCATAATCATATAACAAGGTGTATCTACAGGTTCCTGAGTGTTATCAGGGAGAGAATATCATAGTCAGCCGTCTGTAGTCAACCCATATTCTAATTCATTTCAATATTTACAACTTTTCTCTCAAATGTCATAATCTCATTACTTATGCAGGTGATGGTCACTACAGGTTCACAGTTACCTTAGGGATATCTTTGACTATGCCCAATAAGAAGTATTTTTTCAATCTTTTACTGTTAAAGATTTTTACAGGCCATAACATTGAACATTTTAGTGAGATATCTCGTGTGTGGAGGCATGGGAACTCCTTTGATAGTAGTGGACATACCTCGCTGATCACTTCTGAGCACTGGAAAAAAAGACAGTTGCACAAAGATACACCTCGACAATCTCAAGAGAATGGCTTGTGGTCAGGATGCTATAAATAGTTGCTAGCTATGAGCACGTGAGGTTACCAAGTGTAGTTGGTGTGGAGATTTCTAACTAAAATTTTCAACGTTATGGCCTGTGAAAATCTTCAGCAGTAAAAAATCAAAAACATACTTTTTATTGGGCATAGTCAATGATATCCCTAAAGTAACTCGGAACCTGCAGTAACCAGCACCTGCGTAATTAATGAGAATATGTCATTTGAAAGAAAAGTTGTAAATTTTGAAATAAAACAGAATATGGATTGAATAATGACAGGTGGCGATGATATTCTCTACCTGATAACACTCAGGAACCTGGAGATACACCTAGTTATAGAATTATGCTGCTTTGATGATGTGTGTTTTGGGACAGGGCTTTTAACTGGCTTGCAATGGTACTCATCACCTTAAGAGATGACTTCAGTTGTCTAGCTATGGAATGAAGAGGTGACTTGAATGACTGACATGCAACACTCCAACGATGGTTGTTTACCAGCGCTCCTAGCGGTGAGTACAATCATGCTGCCATGTTTGCCGGGAATGATAGTCATCTCCACAGGGAGTTACTATCTCTCCCGGCCAATATCTGCCGTCCTTATCCCCATGGAGACTAATGATGTCAGACGGGACAGCGAGAACAATGCTGAGTTGACTGTCTTCCTCTTCCGTTCCAGGTGGGTTTTCAGGAAGTCTATCCCCTATAAATGCCTGTCTAAGTGTTGGTGTGAACAGACAGGCATCATCTCGCGGATTTGACCGGTGCCAAACATCCAGCTTTTGAAATGAGCGGTGACTTAGCACCGGAAGCACCGGTGTGGATCCGCCGGTGCCGATTTTACATATGACGGACCAATTTTCCTGGTCCTATTGAGTCCGTCATATCCAAGTTCGCCTGTACTACACCACACTGCTTGATCAACACAGAAGGAAAAGTCACCATTCCCGCAGTAGGTGGTGAACTAGGCTGCGATTCTATTAATCATGAAACAGTTTAAGGTGATGGGAACCATTGCAAGACAGTTAGAAGCCCTGTCCCAAAACACACCTCAAAGCAGCATAATCCTATAACTAGGTGTATCTCCAGGTTCCTGAGTGTTATCAGGTAGAGAATATCATCGCCACCTGTCATTATTCAATCCATATTCTGTTTTTATTTCAAAATTTACAACTTTTCTTTCAAATGACATATTCTCACTTATTACGCAGGTGATGGTTACTGCAGGTTCAGAGTTACTTTAGGGATATCATTGACTATGCCCAATAAAAAGTATTTTTTTTGATTTTTTACTCCTATTGATTTTTACAGGCCATAACATTGAAAATTCTAGTGAGAAATCCCGTGTGTGGAGGCATGGGAACCCCTTTGATAGTAGTGGACATACCTCGCTGATCACTCCTGAGCACTCGAAACAAAAGAGAGTTGCACAAAGATACACATCGACGATCTCAAGACAATGGCTTGTGGTCAGGATGCTATAAATAGGTGCTAGCTATGAGCATGTGAAGTTACCAAGTGAAGTTGGTGTGGAGATTTCTGACTAAAATTTTCAACGTTATGGTCTGAAAAATCTTCAGCAGTAAAGAATCAAAAAAATACTTTTTATTGGGCATAGTCAATGATATCCCTAAAGTAACTCTGAACCTGCAGTAACCATCACCTGCGTAATTAATGAGAATATGTCATTTGAAAAAAAAGTTGTAAATTTTGAAATAAAACAGAATATGGATTGAATAATGACAGGTGGCGATGATATTCTCTACCTGATAACACTCAGGAACCTTGAGATACACCTAGTTATAGGATTATGCTGCTTTGAGGTGTGTTTTGGGACAGGGCTTTTAACTGGCTTGCAATGGTACCCATCACTTTAAGGTCGTTACTAGAGTCAGAGACCCTCTAGGGTATCCATATAATTGATAAAACAGCATCAGTAAGTGTTCAATATTGATATCAAATATCATCCATTTTAGTGCTTTGGGGGTGCTCACGCGGTCCCACATCTTTGAACATAACTAATCAAATAGTGCAATATCAACCCTTATGCTGCTGCAGGCTAATTGGGCCAATTCAAAATGATGCAAAAACCCTGAAAAATGATTGAAACCCTGGCACATAGGTACTCATCTGAGAGTGCTCATCGAGAGCTATCTAATGAATACCATCATGACAGTTTTTTCAAAAATCTCTGCATCCTTGTATTTTGGACGAAAGTAGGGTTTGAAATATCAGAAGAGGCATTCTTTATCGTGATAGGGACAACAACTTGCATTCAAATATTTCTCGAACAGGATTTTGCTGAAGTTGTCAGACAATGTGGACGTTCACGTAAAAAGATATGCACGTGTAGCTGTAGGTAAGAATCACCCAGCCACATTCTTTTGGCAAGCTATAGTCTGTCTGACTCGAGTTTGGCAACCACTTTTTCCACTTTTTTTGTGACAAAACGTTCGAGTTTGCCATCCAGACTTGGCAAACCTCCTTGGAGCACCATACTTTTTGTCTCAACTGCGCAACTGTTGATTTTGCTCATTAGGTCCCATTGTAAAATTTGCCCTTTGTCAACGTTAGGGCTATTCCATTTTAAAATACATGGGAGGGGGGGGGGGGGGGTGGAACGCCCACAATTTCAGACCCCCCCCAATGATTTTCTTTTCATCTGTATTTCGCGGAAGAAGGGGTCATTTTTTTAAGACCTCCGCATGTCCGCGATTTTGTAAAAGAAGGGTACTTTTTTGTACCAAGGTACGAAGTATGGGGGTCAAAATCCCCTTACAATCCACGAAATATACGCGGCTCTGGCGCCGAGTGACTCCCGAAGTGACTGGGCTTCTGAGTCTGCTGCCGCCACTTGCTGCCGCTAAACACGCAGAGGATTATGAAATCTTAAGTTAAAATACGTGTTCCCGTTCATCCAATGTCAGTGTTTTGATAAAAGAAAGGGTGTTTATTTAGTGGAAAAAATCAGTGTTTTATTAAAATAAGGGTGCTTTTTTGGCCAGAAATCAGTGCTTTAGGGGTATTTTTTAATTTTGATAACGAACGTATGCGCCCCCCTAAATACCCAAGTGCCCCCCCCCCCCCCCGGGCCCCCTCTCCCCATGATTTTTTATTAGGTGAGCGTTCCACCCCCCCCCCCCCCCCACATGTATATTCAAATGGAATAGCCCTTACGATCTTGCGTGTTTGTATTGTTGGCAATTGTTGGCAATGGGTAAATATTACGATGGAACCTAATGAGCAAAATCTACATTTTGCGGAGTTGAGACAAAAAGTACGTTTATACATACACGCATTAGTGCTCCAAAGAGGTTTGCCAAGTTTTGATGGCAAACTCGAACGTTTTGTTACAAAAAGTGGAAAAAGCGGTTGCCAAACTCGAGTCAGACAGACTATAGTCAATGGGTATAATTATTGCATTTATTTTTTGGCATCCATGATGATGTACCCATCTCTGACTGGAATAATGAGTTGATGGCTTAACTGGCAATTATTGCCATACACTCTGGTATCCTATACCACTGCACTACCAAGTGATGTTTTATTATTTTAGAGAGAAGTTCGGAAGTGGGAACTCTCGCAATTTTGAATCTCCCACTTATGCTAAAGGTCTGACTAAATCTGTTATGATGCGCACAGACGCTCCAAAAGTCTTAGGCAATGATCATTAGATATCCAGGGGGGGGGGGGGGGGGGGGCGTGTACAGAAGTTCGGGCACAATTCTTTTTTTCTTTGAGATTCAGAGCTCAATTATTATTTTTTCATCATTTTGGGGCTCGATTATTTTTTTTTTCACATATTTTGAGGGCTCAATTATTTTTCTTTACTGAAGTATAAAAAAGGACAAGAAATTGCCTTGCCTTGAATCTTTTATTGAAGATAATATTGTATATTTCAAGGAAGTAGGGTGTACAAGTCCGTATGCCATTGGCGCACAGGCCGTCCGCCAGTGGAGCACTGCGTGCCATTGCGGCCAGGGATCTGGGGGCCGCTGAAGGCCCCGAGAAGCCATAGGGTTCTAGATACTCTGAGATGCATTCTCAGCCTTATCTGAGACCCAAATGAGTGATTCCAGATGAAAAGTATTTCTGTTTGTTTGATAAAACAATTAACCTTTTTTACCCTTTTTTGTGAGCAGGGCCGTCTGCCTGTGGTGCACTGCCATTGCGGCCAGGGGTCGGGGCCGCTCAAGGCCCCTAGAAGCCAGAGGGCTGTAGATCCTCTGAGATGCATTCTCAGCCTTATCTGAGACCCAAATGAGTAATCCCAGATGAAGAGTATTTCTGTTTTGAGAAAGAAATTTACCTTTTTTTTACCCTTTTTCTGGTGTGCAGGACCGTCTGCCCGTGGCGCACTGCCATTGTGGCTGGGGGTCTGGGGGCCGCTCAAGGCCCCCAGAAGCTATAGGGTTCTAGATACTCTGAGATGCATTCTCAGCCTTATCTGAGACCCAAATGAGTGATCCCAGATGAAAAGTATTTCTGTTTTGTGAATACAATTTACCTTTTTTAACCCTTTTTTTGGTGTGCAGGGCTGTCTGCCCGTGGTACACTGCCATTGTGGCTGGGGGTCTGGGGGCCGCTCAGGCCCCCCCCAGAAGTCAGAGGGTTGTAGATGCTCTGAGATGCATTCTCAGCCTTATCCGAGTACCCCAACCTTTCTTCGCATTCTTGTTCTTTCCCCAATAGTACTGACATGTAAACTACCGGAGCCCAATTATTTTTTTTCCTAGTGTTAGAGCTCAATTATTTTTAGGGCTCGATTATTTTTTTCAAAGAATTTCAGGGCACGATTATTTTTTTCGATTCTATACACGCCCCCCCCCCCTGGATATCTAATGGTCAATGCCTTAGTGGATGGTCAACTAGGTGAGGAAATTTTAAGTTTAAAGATTTTTGTTGAATTGGAGCTTACGTGTACGTGTATCAGTGCATTCATCAGAGCCATTTCCATGTCATCGATAAAGGATTCAAACACATTGCTCATGAATGTGAGCTTTTTTTTAAACCACTGATGGGAGAGTGGCTACATTAGTCAATAGATCTCACCAGCATTCATCTCTAAATGTTTTATCTCTGGGTTAATATCACGAATATCGGTCACCGGATACGCAACCAGCAGAATTCGCTCGACAGCCTCAGCACGATTCCTAGTCCAGCGTTCTATGCATGTGCGTGAGTAACTTTCTTTATGATGTAAACAAATACGACCCTGTCAATTCGTCTGTCTCCTAGTGACGTCACATTGAGGTGAGGTTATAGTCTGTCTGACTCGAGTTTGGCAATCACTTTTGCCACTTTTTTGTGACAAAACGTTCGAGTTTTCCATCCAAACTTGGCAAACATGTTAGGAGAACTACCCCGTGTATGTATAAACATTTTTTTTGGTCTCAACTCCGCAAAATGTTGATTTTGCTCATTAGGTCCCATTGTAAAATGTGTCCATTGCCAACAATACGATCTCGCGTGTTTGTATTGTTCGCAACAGACAAACACGCGAGATTGTAGTGTCGGCAATGTGCACATTTTACAATAGGAACTAATGAGCAAAACCAACATTTTGCGGAGCTGAGACAAAAAGTATGTTTGTACATACACGTAGTAGTGCTCCAAAGAGGTTTGCCAAGTTTGGATGGCAAACTCGAACGTTTTGTCACAAAAAAGTGGCAAAAGTGATTGCCAAACTTGAGTCAGACAGACTATAGGTGTGTCCACGGCTTTATAATGGGCCATGTGGTAATTGGTCTGTGGTGATCAATCCATTGGTATCTTCGTCTAAGGTAGTATTATGTGGGATAACCAATGCAAGCATAAAAATCTCCTGAAAAAGTAGCAATTATACTTATAAATGAAAATCATTTAGGAATGAAGCATCAATTACCGAACTATATTTTAGAGAGGATTTTCAGTTGGGTAATCAAACTGTTTTTTGATCCCATTACTTCCTAAACCGTATTCGCCCGATTGAGCGCATGGTGCGGGTAGAGGTTGGGAAAATTTTCTGAAGAAGGGATGTTAGCAATCTTCTGTTTTACTGCACACCTCAATGATTGCCGATCGGAGAGTATCGGCCGTTATTGCACCTTTGTGCTCTCGCTGTTCAGTTTGCTTAGACGTTTGGTTTGCCGCTTGTGAAAAGATCGTTAATTAGTCAATAGTACAATCATGCGGCGAATATGAACAGTGAGAGCGCGAAGGAACTGCTGAAATGGCGCAATTCATTGCTGGTTTGCAGACACGGGAAGAGGAAAGGTATGTGATTTTGCTTTTCTTACAATCTTCTGGGGGAAGTTTTATGAGAATTTCATGACAATTGGGCTGGCCATTCCCCCTTTAACCGTGAAAAATAGGGGGGGGGGGGGGGGGGGGTGCGCTTATTCGGGACCGTGCGCTTAATCGGGCGAATGAATACGGTAGTTATTTTATTTTTAACAAAATGCCAAAATATGGAGCAATCTAGGCATATATGGGTTAAAAATTGATGACATCAATGGTTGGAATTCATCAACGTGTTTATAGTAATTATTTGCATTACTATATGATTAAATGCGATATGAAATATCACAACAATAAATGAAGCAATGTATTAGGGGAAAATTATGAATTTTGTGATGGATTTATTTGTGGGAATAAAAATATTCCAAAAAAAGAGTGTTCTTTAATCCTCTTTTTTCACCCCTAGCTAAGGCACACCCTAATAATACCAACCCACATCATTTCATTTATCATAGCTAGGCCAGAAAAGGATCCATTTTATCAGAAATTTCATCTAAATAGGTCAAAATTTGAACCAAACAAATGATTATTTTTTTAAATTTTCTTTTACTTGGCATGCAGACTATAATATGTACAGTTTGCTACGTATATGCAAATAAACAAAAAATATTGCAGGTCTTTTTAAAATAAAATCTTTTACTGAAGATATCTACACATATTTGTATCCGAGTCGTGTCCATTCATTTCAAGTCCTTAGAGCTAGCCTTTCACAAGGCCTAGAAAAAAAACTGTTTACTGTAACTGCCCGAAAAAAATAGGGTAGGTAGGTTGGTAAAAAATATATATTTTTGGATTATTCTATTGGTCAAAAATGTGTTTTATGCATGTTTTACTTTGATTGAGAGTTGCTCCCCAAAATGGTTATTTTGCTTTAATGGAAACACAGATTAAAGAATACTAGTAAATAAATATTTATTTCAGTGCTTTTCCCATGAAAAAAATGCATTTTTGATAAGCCTCTATAGGAAAGATAAGTCAAACAATAAACCAAAGCAAACACAGAAAAGTACAAATAAAAACTTTATTCCAGTGTTCTTTTCAGCACAATACAGCTACTGACCTACTACCCCTTCCAATGCTGAGGCTACTTTTGTCAAAAGCACAAGAGCACAAAGATTTTTGAAAACCATCCAAACCCTGTCAATATGGTACTCATTGGACAGCTCTCACTGAGCACTCTCAGATGAGTACCCATGAGCCAGGGTTTCAGTCATTTTTCAGCTTTTTTTGCACCATTTCGTGTTGGCAAAGTTAGCCACCAGCAGCATAAGGGCTACAATGTGCAATAGAGGAGGATCTCTATACAGAAGCAATCACTCTCACAGCATTCATGCTTAGGACAGGTACACAGTGGGGATTGGCCAGTGTCTTAGCTAGGATTTAAAAACTGGGTGCCTAAAATTGGCAGTTGTAAAATTTTTGGGCGTCCAAATTTTTAAGGGGGATCACAATATACTCATATTTCAACCATAAACATGTATAAATTCATCAAAATAAGGCATGATTTCATTAATCAATGTCATGGGAATTATAAGGAGATGAAAAATTTCAATTATAAGCTTGAGATTGAGATTTTTAGAAATTCCACACAAAAAAAATTGGGTGTCCTGAGGGGTGCTTTTTAAGGGTTTGGGCGTCCAAAAAGGCACCCAGACGCCCTGCTGGCTAAGACCATGGCCGATTGGCACTGGTACTTGATACAATAACAAATATCCATATTTATAGGATGAATTATTGAACTATTAGTTATCCCCTGTTTGAAAGAAGTGCCATCCAGCCCATGTCTACTCGAAGCAGGGGTGTCCAACTATTTTGTAACATGCATGATTACAGCAAATAAAAGTACTCTACTACTCCAACTGTCGCATTGTCACAAAAGCTTGCGACAGATGTCTCAAAATGTGGGACAAGACAAAACTTTCAATCACTCATTCACTCAAACTTTCAGGAAGCATAATCAAAAGTGTGTAATGGTTGTTTGACTTTCGATTTTTAAATACAGATTGTATTAGAAAACGCTTAAACTCCATTTATTGATACCATCTATTGATTGATCTAGGTGTTTATAATTACTACGAAGACTGGTATGGTGGTCAGGGACTTAGCCAGGATTTAGAAACTGGGTGCCCAAAATTAGCAATTGTTAAATTTTTAGGCGTCCTAAGTCTCATCGAAACAATCGGAATTGAAAAGAAAATGTCAATGATCAAATCGGCAAAAAAAAATGGATGTCAATGACAGTCTTACTGTGCTCCATGCCAAAATGTCCATGCTCCAGGACTTCTAAGTTTGGACAGCCCTGCAAATTCATCCTTATTGGATGACGGAGGATGGATGGTAGGCCAGACCGCACTCTTAACCAGAGAATAATAAATTTATCACCTGCTCTTCCATGGTGGGTAAAAAATCAAATACATCACGGTGCTGGCCACCATGTGATATTGATTATATGGCGTGTGATATTGAATTCAGACATCTGATGTCAAATACATCACAGTGCTGGCCACCATGTGATATTTATTATGGCGTGTGATATTGAATTCAGCCATCTGATGTCAAATACATCACAGTGCTGGCCACCATGTGATATTGATTATGGCGTGTGATATTGAATTCAGACATCCGATGTCAAATACATCACAGTGCTGGCCACCATGTAATATTGATTATATGGCGTGTGATATTGAATTCAGCCATCTGATGTCAAATACACCACAGTGCTGGGCACCATGTGGTATTGATTATGGCGTGTGATATTGAATTCAGCCATCTGATGTCAAATACATCACAGTGCTGGGCACCATGTGGTATTGATTATATGGTGTGATATTGAATTCAGCCATCTGATGTCAAATACATCACAGTGCTGGCCACCATGTGATATTGATTATGGCGTGTGATATTGAATTTAGACTAGTATATTGCTAGTAGAGTAGACAATTGATTTATTTCATTTCATTGTATTTTTCACCATCAGCTATGTACTAGTTGAAATGCGTTTAATGGAAAATGATACAAAAGGAGGAAATAAATGGTTATCATCACTTTTTTTTGTCACATCAAGGATTAATTGCGGCTACACAGTACATAATGGTGGCAGAACTTTTGTACAAGGGTAAAATACCAAAGCAATGTCACTGGCAACTTTGTGTCACATCAGAGTCGAACCAAGAGCTGGGAAGAAAAGGCAGTGAGTGGGGGTCAAGTGAATCAGGGGCTTGTTTTGGGGAGGCTGGTTCAACCTGAAACGGCACAGGCACGTGATCTGGTTCTAACCAAACTCGTTTTGACGTGCTATTTCACCCCTGGTTTGAACCAGGTCACATGGTTTGGTTCAAAAAGTTGTAAGCACCGATTGTTAGTGGTTCATGTAATGAACTATGGGAGATGAACATGGCGTCCAATCACATGGCTGGAACCAGGCACGTGATCTGGTTCGAACCACAATCGTTTTGACGAGCTGGTTCTGGTTAGTCGCATGGTTTGTGACGTTTCTGGTTCCAACCAGGCTCACCAAAACAAACCCTAGATAACCCGGCCATGGGGGCACTTGGTGACCTTGACCTCGTTAATGACAATGACCTTGAGGAGTGACCTTCACTGGCCTGTATTCACACACAACATCATGAGGTTATCCTGAGAGCAGAAACATCCATCTCCTTAACAAATTCTCTTTTCTTCCTCTAAAATTGCAGAATGATGATAGATGGCAATTTATTCAGTGTTTGTGCTTGTATAAAGACAAAGTCTTAGCCAGCAGGGTGTCTTTTAGACTCCCTGATTCATGAAAAATACCTGATTTTTGGTAAAAAGACACCCTAGATTTTAGTGTTTTTTATAAATACTATTTCAAAGTAAAATTTCAAAAAAGTTGAACTTCAAAAAAATAACAAAGACATTTCAAAAAGAATTAAGCATATAATTACTTTATTTGTTAATGTACATAATCAGTGTAATAAATTTTAGTTTTTCAATCAGGGATTTTGGAAACCTTTAATTCTTAAATCCCAATTTGGACACCCTATTATGAAAATCCTGGCTAAGTCCCTCTATACACAGGTAAAAGTTCACGGGCCCGTACGTGCCCGTTTTTCGATCCCTCAATATAACGACATTTCACTGCTTGAGACCCCGTAACAGTCCCATTATTTTCATTATTTTTACGGGCCCGTAATGGGCTCGTAACGGGCCCCTAACGGACCCGTTATAACGAGCCCGTTGCGGGCCCGTTATAACGGGTTGACGGGCCTGTAACGGGCCCGTTAATATAACGGGCCCGTCAATTTTTACCTGTGTAGAGATCTGAAACAATTAACCCTTCCAATGCTGAGGCTACTTTCTTCCAAAGCACAAGGGTGCAAAGATTTTTCAGAATCATCTAAACCCTGTCATGAATAAGTGAAAGTGTCAGCTTTATGGATGATCTCGTGCAGAATGAATGTCACTGTTGCTATGGTGATGAATCTCGCAGGAATTCCATTATATTCAAGAGCTTGTTATTCTTTTCCTTGTGATATGCCTAGAAACAAAAGAAAGTGATAAAAATTTGTTAATGTTCATTTACCAAAAATATCTATCTAACTCTTTACTAGTTTTAGGACTATAATAATTTCTACATAAGGAATTCAAATTGAAGTTATTTGAAAAAGATAAATATTGAAAAAGGGGTTGAGTCTATGCCAAAGTCTAACAGGGATTTTTTAAGGACAAATAGACATTTAGAAAGGCATTTTCCATGCCTTGATCCCTTGATATACACTTCTTGTGGGCTAGCAGAATTTAGAATTTTTATTTTTTTGGCACTTTTTCTGCCACATTGCGGATAGTCATTACTAACCAGTTGCAAGTGGAGGAGGAAATTTGAGTACCCTGTGAAAAACACTGCATGACCCCAAGTTACTGGCAACTTTCTCGCATACCCCGACTGAATAACTTTGCAGTGAATTGATCCCTCCACCCATGACTTCAGTCAGCAGGTAGCAATTTCTCCATCTAATTCCTTGAAAAGATACACACATCACCAAGGCTGCCACCAAACACCAAAACACCCACATTGTTTGTAAAATGTCACCCGGAAAAAAAATAGGGCCTAGATAAACTTTGGGCAACTAGCCCTCCTGGGCTAGTACACATTTTTTGTTAAGGGCTACATTAACAAGGTACACAGCATGTTTTATAGAATATCTTGCTCTTTCCCACAAAAATATTCCACAGATTCAGGTGTGTGTTTTTTCTTACACTAATTGGCATCAGCCTCGAGCTGCTGTAGGAGCATCCGCCGCTTATGCTCGAGTTCGCCCTCGCTCATGTCGCTGTCCGACGTCTCCCAGTTCCCGCCTCCTCCTCCTCCTCCGCCTCCCTGCCAATCAAACATGCACAGAATAAGACACCGCTACACACCAGACAACAACCAGTGAACTATACCCCCTAAATACCATATACTGTAAAACCCTTTATTACCACGCACATTTTTATTCACGCAACTGCCGCCTGAATCGGATCGCGGCTATTTGATTATACGCATTAACTGTATCACCGCTAGATGGGGCATTATTATGCTATTTTGAACGTATATCAGCGCCAGTAATATACGCGTTATCATCACCGAGCGCTAAATACATGAGATTAAAAGGAGCGCGATAATAATGGGTTTTACAGTACTTAGCTGACTTTGCTGTACAGTAAAGACATTTAATTCCTGCACCTGTCACCCGGATGTCTGCCAGTACCCGGTTGTACTGACACCCATGGATAACATGTTAAAACAAACAAGCCAAGCACATAAATGACCCACTTAGCTTTTGAATCAAAGCTATGTTCAGTTGTGAGGTCATCCATGCATCCATGCCCAGAAAACCGGGTAGCAATCGGGCGTGCAGTCAAGTATTTTGACCGGGCTGTCCACGCAGGAATTAAATGTTGGTTCTGTACATGTATAGAAATTCATGAAATTGCTCAACCCATGAATGCTTAAGCGTTACTCTTGTTATTATCTTTTGACCAAAACTTAAAAGAATTATCATTCAAAAAATGTCAAAGCGAGTTGGCTGTTTCGTTCTGACAAACATTTCTCCTTCAAATATATTAACAAGGTTTCACCAAAATTGTCAGGCTACTTTTGGCTGCTGTGGGCATGAACAGGTTAATAGCATATCTCCTTCATTACCTTTATGTTTTCAGATGACATTTATATGAAACACATTTACTGTAATTCTCAGTAATTTGGGACACTTTGTAATATTAAAAATATAATTTTTATGGGTTGATGGTGGCCCGCGTTTTATGAAAATACTGATAAAACAGAGTAATTGTCCATATTTTGTGATATGGCAACCAGCGATATGTGTGGCCCATATTTCTCAATAATTATTTAGCAAAATAATTATAGTGGACCAAAATTCATAGGGTGTTCTATATTTCCGAGAATTTACGGTAAATTCTCCATTGACGGATTAGGGAGGAAGTTGTGTAGTTTTAGGTCATGCATTCATCCATCCATCACCAACCAACCCTAGCGACATACATACCAACTAGTCACCCAAGCGTTGTGCTGTGTGCAAGGAACCCGAGAAAAACGACCCATTCTTTCCGAAATCATCTAAATTCTCGGTAATTTGGGACACCTTTTTTATTACATGCAAACTTGCATATGAAGGACTCAATGGGGCCAGGAAAATTGGTCTGTCATATGCAAAATTTGTCATATACATATGACGCATACTTGCATGGCAAGGGGACCAAGCGTATTGTCTGTCATAACCAAAAGTCTGGTGTACAGTGGTCCGTCATATGCAAGTTCGCCTGTCTTAAAGATTTTTGTGGGGGTTTGGGGATGGCCAATGTTTTCTGAAAATACTGACAAAGCACAGTGGCAGCTACCCAGACTTTCCAAATAAAGGGATTGTCGATCAATCATTTGTATGCCGCAGACAAACAACAGACATTCTTACTAACGCACGACTCATTTTGTTGCTTTTTTTCTTTTTTCAGAAAATGCATGTTTCCTGTTGATTGGAAGTTCGAGGGGCAGAAAAAACATTAGGGTAGGGAATTTTTTGGCTAAAATTTGTCGTCGGTATACAGGTATCAAGCAACTTTTTTAGGCCTCATCACAACTCTCTCCATGTGGTTTAATATTTACCTTTTTCTCGGCAGCAGGAGAGCGGGTCTTGCGAGATCTCTCCTTGTATTCACCGCCGTTATCTGAAGCACTCGACCTGGAGGGCTGAAATAAACACGAAATGCTACATGTAGAATTTGGATGTGGAATTTTGTGTTTTTCACAGTGATATGGGAAACATTTTTTCTTGTATTTCAAATACCCAACATATTTGACAGTAGGCCACTCCAAACCAAAGTAGGTAGGGTTTTTTAAGGACTAAATGAATTCCGGACTGTAACAAGACTAAAGAATATTAATACTTACAGATCTTGAAACACGTCTCTTCTTCTTCTTGGATTTCTTGTGTTTTCTTCTTTTGTATTCATAATCTAGGATGAAATGAATTGAAACAAGTAAGATTAGGCAAAAAAAGGAAAGTGCAATGGTCTTGAATTTTCATGCATATCTGTACTTTGTAAATATGTTGACTTCAATATTAAGAATTGTGCCCATTATGCAGAAACAATAGTTAGTACTATGTGCATTATGGGTATGAGTTCAGCACTTTATTTGTTAGAAGAAGAAAATCATTCTGATGAATGCACAATTTAGAAATATTTTGAGGAGAATAAGTAATTGTGATGTAAACATTACACAGGTAAAAGTTAACCGGCCCGTTTTTTTGATGGGTCTGTTTTTTTTTTTGACGGGCCCGTTATGGGCTCTAGGCCCGTTACAGGCCCGTATTAAGGCAGTAACTAGCCCATCAAAATATGGGGCCCATCAGTTTTTACCTGTGTACCTTTTGTCAAAAATCCTTCAAAGTCATACTTTTTAGTGTTATTTTTGTATCATCATAGATTCACAATTTTTTTTGTTAAGGTTACCACCAATGCATTAACAAGATAAGCAAATTCAAACTAATAGCAAATCGAGTGCATATAAAATAATGCACTTTGCAGGCCTTTGAAGCACAGTTTAATTTATGCATACCAGTGTTGAATGACAAGCGTGTTGTATGATACTAGCATAAAGGATTAGATGTCCAAATAATGGTGCGCAGTTTAATAATGCGGATTGCAGGGCCGTGCAAAGTACACACTATTTAAACTGTCGCAATATTAACACAATATACAGTTATTACCTTAACTATAATTGAATCATGTAGATATTTGGTAATCATATAAAGAAATTCATTGCATCTGTTGTAGGACATATGCATAAGTCGTTACAAGTAAATTCACATATTTTACAGGTGCACTAAGATGGGCTCTTTGAATTAACCAATTTGCATCTGGAATGAACTCATAGTCAAACAACTTCAAGGACAATTACACCATGAACAAAACATAGGGACCAAATAGTTTCTTAGAGTATTTTCTATTTATATTCAAGTATTATATTCATGCAAGAAATGTATTGCTCTTTCACCCATTAATGCCCACAACTGCCAAAACAGCCTGACAATTTTGATGAAATATTGCAGGCAAAAGCATATTCAGGATAATATCTGATAATGAAATGTTTATCAGGACATTACTAACAACTCTCCTTCAAATATTGTAAAATCATTCTTAAATCCAAAATTATAGTCAGAAGTATCAGAGATCCAGGCGACAATTTCTAGAGGAACCCTTTAACCCTTCCAATGCTGAGGCTACTTTCGCCCAAAGCACAAGGACTCAAAGATATTTGAAATCCATCTAAATCCTGTCATGTTGGTTATCATTGGATAGCTCTCGCTGAGTACTTTCAGATGAATACCCATGTACCAGGGTTTAAATCATTTTCCAGGTTTTTGAATCATTTTGTATTGGGCAAAATTAGCCACCAGCAGCATAAGGGTTAAGCATTAATGGGTTAAACACATCCTAGCACACAAGAAATGGGGCTATTAGCAGAGGCCATTTTAGTGTATTAAGTATGATCCAAGTAAGTAGTCAATCACAGTGTTGTGCCACACAATCATGTTCACTAACTGACCGCTTAGTTCATACTTGTCATCAGCATAAGCTATTAATAGACCAAAATGGCCACTGCCAGTAGCCACATGCTTTTGTGTTATGATGTGTTTAAACAGCAGTATACTTCTTGTATGAAAGTTGGCATTGGCGGGAACTTGGGTTCGAACTACTTCTAGAACTACATAAAGAAAAGTTAATAGAAAGAGTTAGTAATGGGGGAGACCACCACAGTACCCGCCGAAAACCACCACCTAACACAGGGCTCGCAATTCACTGGAGCCGGGACCCAAGTCCAAGAGCTCCCTTGAACTCTCCTGCAGCTCCCTCAAATTTTGCCAAGGAGCCCAAAAATGTACTGTTTGACATACACAACAGATTTATGAAGCTTATGAAGATGCAATGGGGCTTCCTGCAAAAAATTAGCTTAATTTCAAGCCCTGTAAATTATGTCAATTGTTATGCCAATTAATCGAGTGTAGAGCAAACACACTTTTTCGGCCTTTTACACCATTTGTTTGCCATTTTTAGCCAACACTTATGAGAATTTTGAATAGAAACTCAGGTATTCAATCAAAAAATGATGATAAAATTTTCATTGTCTTTGCATTGTGAGAATCTTAGGATCCTAGTTACAAAAATATAGTGTGGAACACGTGAAAATTTTCTTTTAGTGCAGTTCTTCAAAATCAAATCGAAATAATCGATAAAAAAAAAATATTCAATGATCGAATTGAAAAAAAAAAATGGATGTCAATGACAGCCCTACCTGTAATACCAAGTAACTGCAAGAAAGGGTTAATAGAAAAAGAGTAGCTGACCTGTTAGAAGGTGGGGATGCACAAGAACCTACCCCTCTAACTACAAGCAACTGGTGAAAAAACATTATACCTATAGGCTGGCTACCTGACTCAGAAATCGAGGGAGACCGAGACTCCGAACGTGTCCGTTTCGATTTCTTCTTGTTCCTGTGCCTCGAATCTCGCGATCTCTCCTCGTCTGTCTCCGTATTTGGCGACCTTGACCTTGATCGCTTCGTCTTGTGTTTTCTCGATTGTTTCTTACGATTTTGGTGGTTGTGGCCGCATGATTCCTCAAGGGCGAGGAGGAAGTCCTTGAACAGGCGCACTCGTTCCGATTCCAACGTGACCGCCTCGAAGTAGCTCTCCTTCTCAAACTGAGAGCGCACCTAGTGGTAGAAGGATGACATATTAAGAAATCACTAAAACAGCTCAGGTACCGTATAATCTCAGTAAAAAGGGACACTTTTTAATAATCACGATATCTATGGCGCACCTATTGGTAGAAGAAAGGAGAAATAGGACAAAATCTCTAAAACAGCTCAGGTACCGTAAATTCTCAGCAAATTGGTACACTTTTTAAAAATTACGATTTTGATGTGTTTAGGGTGGCCCATGTTTTCTAAAAAATACCTTAATGTTGTATCAGTATGATTTGCAGCTAGGTTCATATTTTGTGAAGTGGCAACTGGCGATAGGTTGGGGGTTGCCAAGATTTCCCATTAATTATTTTGCAAAATCATTATAGTGGACCAAATTCCTAGGGTGGTCTAAATTTCCGAAAAATTATGGTATGTGAAACCTCCTACAGTAAACTATCTTGCCCTGCAAAGCATACATTTTTGAATTACGCAATCACATGCCATATACAATGAACAATACTTTGCAAAACATAACTATGTTATCAACATATTTCTATATGATTCATTTAAGACCATGTGTATGTGCCAGGTTTGAATAGGAAACAATAGGCGGATAGGAAAACAATAGGCTGATAGGGAAACAATAGGCTGATAGGGAAACAATAGGCAGATAGGGAAACAATAGGCTGATCCTTGCACACTTACCTCATCCCAGGTCGACGAAGGTTCCAGCGGAGGATTGGCAACCTTCAACATACTCTTGAAGGAGCTCTCAACTCTACGTTGCTGGAAAACAACAAAATTCAAATTCATAAACAAACTATGAGGACAAATAGGATGATGACAATAAGATAATAATAATAATAACAATAATAATACTAATAATATTGATAATACTAATGATAATAGTAATAATAAAAAATAATAATAAAAATAATGATAAAGATAATAATAATAATAATAATAATAATAATAATAATAATACAACTACTACTGATAATAATAATGATAATAACAATCATAATAATAATGATAATAACAATCATAATAATAATAACAACAATAATAATTGATATTTGATACAGTGCCCTTTCCACTTAAAATGTTCAAAAAATCCAATATGATATCCAATAAGATATTCATCGGGCTATACAGAGGTCATCTAAAATCATTCAAGAAAAAAGTGTATCTTTCCAATATCATAAATGCAACATGTAAAATTAAAGGCAGCATGCATTGGTCAAATTAGTTTCCATCAGCATCAGGGTTAAGATATACTTCACAAAATGTTTTTGAGGTTTTGGGTGTGCAAATGACGCCCAGACGCCCTGCTGACGTAGACTATGACTGTCATATTTTGCTAAAAAAACACTCACCTTGCGAGCTTCATCCTTCAGCCTCTCTTTCTCCCTAGCTTCAGCTTTTTCCACGAGCTACAATGCAAAAGTCAAATAAATCAGGAAACAATATAATCGATCCATGAGTGTCCATTAGTGCTGGGACGGTTAATCAATTGTTTTGCCATAATTTCTGATCGATCAATCATTAAAACAAAAGATCAATAATTCTTTATTACATTTTCTGCTCACATGGTCTAAGTTTTCACTCAAAAGGGACCTTATATACCACGAAAACCATGCATATAAGTAAAAGATTATTGAATAAACATGAACTATGAGCAGTGTCTTAGCCAGGATTTAGAAACTGGGTGCCTAAAATTGTCAGTTGTAAAATTTTTGGGTATCCATACTTTTAAGGGGGATCACAATATACTCATATTTCAACCATAAACATGTATAAATTCATCAAAATAAGACATGATATCATTAAACAATGTCATGGGAATTATAAGGAGATGAAAAAAAACAATTATAAGCTTGAGATTAAGATTTTTTTAGAAATTCCACACAAAAAGATTTGGGTGTCCTGAGGGGGTATTTTTAAGGGTTTGGGTGTCCAAAAAAGCACCCAGACGCCCTGCTGGCTAAGACCATGACTATGAGTCTCTGAACATTTATTATTCAGTTTTTAGGGATGATAAAATTATTATATATCAAATTAAATGAGAAAATACATAGGCTTGGATATGAAAGTGTTGCTATATTTCACTATGTTATATTCTGGATATCTCAAAATACTTACACTATTATATGTGAGTTTGATGTTTCCAGCATCCAGAGAAGCCGCCCTCTTATCTGTACTTATTACAGATGCAAATTCCTCAAATGATGTCATGACCTCCACCGCAAAACCTTTATCCTGTAAATGAGGGATAGAGCTACATTGTTGGGACCTGTCCACTCTTAAAGATGATAATAAGTCATTTCATTAATACTGATATCGGTGTTGAGGATGATGTCAATCAAGATGATGAAAGTGATAAGAATAATTATAATGAAGATAAAAAAAATAAAAAAAAATAATGATAATAATAATAATAATAATAATAATAATGATGATAATGATTATGATATTAATGATGATGATGATGATAATAATAGTAATAAATAATAATAATTCAAATTTCAAAAGTGCACACCTTCACCAAAATGATATTCAAGTCATCTACTGAATAGTAGTAAAACTATGAAATGAATAAACCTGCACCTTATGACAGCCATCTCATTCCAGCCAAGGCTTTGTACAGAAATTAATATTTTAGTCATTAGATCAATTAAGGGGTGCCAATCAGAACACTGTCGTCTCCCATTTTTGCCACATCAGATTTGAAAATAAAAGCTGCTGAAGTTGCAATTGAAAAATTGGTCTCTTATATCTTTTTGTGAAAACCAGCACCCCTTAATGGACAAAATAAGCCAACCAAATCTTTTTTGACACATTATCCTAGATGAAACTCATAACTTCAGGTACTAATTAAGGGAAAGATAAAGAAAGTTAGGTAACAAAGAAAGTAAGGCAAACTACTAATGAACATAAAGGTAACAGAACTAAAGATAGCTATGGCTAGAAAAGTAAAGGATTAATTTTGGTTCTACCTCAAGTTGACACAGAGCCCCTTTTATTTTTATTACAATGAAGCCTCTAATGTTGAACACCCAAGAGATGTGAACACCCCCTAGTGTGAACACAATTTCCCGGCCCCATTTGTATCTTTTACATAATGAAAAGACCTCTGAGATGTGAACACCTCCTGGTGTGAACACAATTTCCCGGCCCCATTTGTATCTTTTACATAATGAAAAGACCTCTGAGATGTGAACACCTCCTGGTGTGAACACAATTTCCCGGCCCCATTTGTATCTTTTACATAATGAAAAGACCTCTGAGATGTGAACACCCCCTAATGTGAACACAATTTCTCTGTCCCATTTGCCTATTTTACATCATGAAAAGACCTCTGAGATGTGAACACCCCCTAATGTGAACATAATTTCTCTGTCCCATTTGTACTTTTTCATTATGACAAGACCTCTGAGATGTGAACACCTCCTAATGTGAACACAATTTCTCTGTCCCATTTTTATCTTTAACATTACGAAAAGACCTCTGAGATGTGAACATCCCCTAATGTGTACACTTTTGCTATGGTCCCAATGTTTTCACATATGAAAGGTTTCACTGTACTGCCAATTCCGAATTTGCCAATTTTTTTTGGCAATTCAATGAAAGACATAGTTGCCTATGTAACTTCAGATATTTTAATAAGATAAACCCTTACATAATCACTCTTTAATAGACCATCCATAGATTGTGATCTTGTAATTAGTTTCAGTTGATGAATTTTACCTGTCCTTTCTCTAATAAATACCTTCAAACCACACCTTCAAGTATCTTCAACATCAGGGATTTTTTTCAGCAGTACTTACCTTAAACTTTCCTGTCTGTAATCAGAAGAACAAGTGAATTAGATAAAACAAAAGCTGAACAAAAAGCATAAGAACTAACAAAATCTTTCAGCCCACACACTGTGTGTGAAGTCATTTTAAAATAAGCCCTAAAAATTGTTTGTTTCCTGTATGGGAAAAAAAAAAAGTTAGGTGGGTAGTTTTTTTTTTATTATTATTATTTCTTTTTTTCGAAAAAATGTGTGTTTCATGCATGTCTTATGTTGATTGGCAGTAGGAACTAGGAAGGGCAGAAAAAAAACGGGTAGGTACTTTTTCGAGTAAAAACTTGTTATGGTCGGGTTACAGGAAACAAAGAACTTTTTTAGGTCTTATGACATTTCTCTATGTTACAATATAGTCAATACTATCAAACAATCTGAGGCCCACAGCCACACCTGCTAACAATCAGCTACAGGTAAGAGAAGAAATGAAGCAAGTGTAGTCTCAGTCAGGGTCTTAGCCAGGATTTCAAAAATGCCTGTCCAAAACAGCAATTTCCAAATTTCTGCCCGTCCAGTTTTAGCTTCTAATCTACTTCAAATCCTTATACCAAAAACATTTGATAGCCTATTTTGCCAAAAAGGGTAATTTACACTTCAGCTATGTCCTAGAAGATGGTTTGGTAGGAAAATATTTGGTTATAACCCCCTTAAAGTCAATACTGAAAATTTTTCATAGAAATTTCTACCTGTCCAAAGAAGAGGTTTTTTGTAAACTACCTGTCCAAAAGACAGGTCCTGGCTAAGTCCCTGGTCTAAGTATTTCTTTCTAAGCAGGTAATCATATTGACCTTTTCATGTCTGTGACCAATAGAGCTTGCTTTTTTGTGGTATATTTTTGCCCGTCTCATTTTGGAAAATGTTAAATCAGCATGCCTGTGTTTGTATCATTGGGCAGCTGGAGTATCGAGCAGGTGTGACTGTCCTTAACAATATGCGAGCCAAACAGTAAAAGGTGTGCTTCAGGTTATGTATGCCAACCTTAAAATAGAGTAAAATCCGAAAAAATCAGTATTATCCACTCTTTGAGGAAAGTTAGCACATAATATCTTCAATTTACAACCATAAGGATACATTTTTTTATTATATTTTATCTAGAAATTCACCACAAAAAGAGTTGGGTGTCCTAAAGTGGGATTTTTGAGGGTTTGGGTGTACAAATGACACTCAGACGCCCTGCAGGCTAAGAAACTGCTCTCCAATGCACTTGTCTGAAGGTTTTTAATCACAGGAGTTTATCATAAATGTGTAATGATAGTTGATAGAACAGCTGAATTAACGACATAGGAGATAAGTCTTTTTCAGGTAGTTGACAGCAAGGTTTTCATTCGGCTCATAACCTAAAGCACACCATTACTAGGCTTCAACAAACTCAATGCAAAGAGACCTACCTTTAAGATTTCCTTAATGACCTTCTTCTCATCGTGGAATCGTGCCTTCAGATCCTCAACGTAGAATTTAAACAAATCTAATGGAGTGGAACCTATAATAAAACAGGAAAAAACACAGCAGGATTAGCTGAAGGAAGTGCAATAAATAAATTAACATTTTTGTTTTTCCTAAACTGAAGGTCGTTCTATCCATTACTGGTAATAGTAATTGATAATACCATAAGGGTGATAAGGCTCATCTATATATCTCTTAAGCAGACTTTGAAAGTTCAAAATGGTAACCCATTTGTACCTGGAGTGCACGCATGGTTGGACAAAGTATGAGTAATATTTGAACAAAATATGGGTGGGTCAACCCATCAGGATAAATCTTCAGTTAAACATTTTTTTTTAAGTTGTGCTTTATGATGAAGATATTTTCATGTGCATCAGAGCATGTGCACGCCATTTTTGCAGACCAGTTAGGCCAAAAAAAAAGTGTTATGTTTGTGGTTACCCTACCAACCCTGTTTTGACCAGCCGACTGTAAAGTTTTTTCAAGCATTTTTGGTCTTAATGCAGGTACACAAAAGAACTGCAGGTACACAAGGGACTTATTTTAAACCTTACAGTACTACAAGGACTATTTATAAAATCATATTAGCCCAACAATGATACATATAAAGCGTACATGCACAATACAACCTAACTATATCTATATATTGTCACTTCTTATTTGAATACCTGGCAATCAGCAAAAACAAAAGAAAATGTTGAAAAAAATAAGAAAAAGCCTACCGACCGACCCTTTTTGGGGTGTCATGTAACCACAAACATAACATTTATTGTTTGGGGCCTTAACAAAGAGTAGTATGGTATGTAATACCTTGTTGCCCCAGCATGTTTGAGAAGCGAATGTCCTGGCTGACCGTGATATAGAGGTCCATCCACAGCGACATGGAGTGGAGCTTGCCCTGTTCATGTAACTCATCCAATAACACCTGCAATAAAGAAAATAATTTTAAAATGCAAAAATATCAATAATACCGTAACTTGCCTTTTTGGACGACCAGTGTTGTTTGTGTGCAGAAATGATATAAGGTTTCTACTCAATCAAAATAATTTCTGGCCAGAAATTTAAAGTTGTTTTACCTTTCCAATGCCGAGGTTACTTTCGTCCAAAACACAAGGAAGCAAATATTTTTAAAACAATCTAAACCCTGTTATGTTGGTATTCATTGGATATCTCTCACTCAGTAGTCTCAGATGAGTGCCCATGTGCCATGGTTTCAGTCATTTTTTAAACGTTTTTTTGCATCATTTTATATTGGACAAATCAGCCATTAGCATTATAAGGGTTAATATTATTCAAATTATTTATATGTCATAAATGACCCACTGATGAACTGAGCTTTGCTAATTAGATTTGGGCCCCTCCTCTTCAAATATTGATAAGTGGACATGTATGAGTATGCCTGCTTGACCTTCAAATATTAACCCTTCCAATGCTAAGTTTACTTTCATTCAAAGCCCAATGACGCTAAGATTTTTGAAAAACATCTAAACGGTGTCATGTTGGTAATCATTAGACAGCTCTCGCTGAGTTCTCTCAGACGAGTACCCATGTGCCAGGGTTTCAGTCATCTTCTAGGGCATAGCTGAAGTTTAAATTGCCCTTTTTGACACACTAGGCAATTAACTGTAGCTGGTAAAAGGATATAAAGTAGATAAGTAGCTAAATCTGGACGGGCAGAAATTTTGAAATTGCTATTTTGGATAGGCAATTTTGAAATCCTGGCTAAGACCCTGGATCTGTATTGTCTTTCTTACCAGGAATCCCTCTCTGTTTTTCCTCTGCTGTCTTTTGACTCTGCGCCGTTCTCGTTCCTTCTCATCGTCAAACTCCTGCTCCAGCATGCGAATGTGGTCCTCGAAACACATCAGGGCATCCTCCTTGTCCATATCTGAAATAATAGATCAAATATATATTAGTCCAGCATGCGAATGGGGTCCTCGAAACACATATCATACTAGCATGCTACTATCGCACATTGCTTTCTATTCATGTTTGGACTTGTATAGTCATTATAGCTATTAATTAGTTAATTAGTACAACAAATTGCAACTTGAGATTGTTTTGTGGGATTGCTTTGAGGCAGTACACTAGTATTTTTTGTACTTGTACTTGTTTAGGGGGGCTGTAGTAAACTACCAAATAATTGATCATAATCGATTAATGGTTCAGCAATCTTGTTGAGTACTCGACCGGTAAAATCGCCACTATTCCCAGCACTAGTACTGTATGACTGGTTTATTTAGTGAGCATATTCATTTAGCGATAATAGCGCACAGCAAATGTCCTCAGTACCAGGCCAAGAAATGGTTAGGATTAAGTGCGCTATCTTAATGTTGTGCAATCATGTTATACTGATGCCACCACACTAACTATTTTACACTCCATATTAAAGTGATTTATACATTATACAGTATTCATTCATGATGTATAAGAATTTTGAGGACTTACTCTGTAGATCCATGTCCTCTGTGAATCGCCCATTGTCCAGCAGCATCTGCTGGGCCTCTGACCAGGTGGTCCTGTGCGTCAGACTCGGCATGCTGTCCAGAATCTCATTAAACACCTTGATATTCCTCTTCCTCAGAGCCTTAGACTCCTCCTGGAAACATCAACATACAGGGTTAGCATAGAAAAAGAAACGCAAAACAGATATTCTAAGCCTCAGACTAAAATATTCCTCTTCCTCAATTAGAAAGAGCACAGAAAACTAGGAAAAAAACAGGAGCACAGGATACAAGTCAACACAGAAAACTAGAAAGAGCACAGGATACAAGTAAGAACACAGAAAAACCAGGGCTCAACATTAAGGGCTGCCCTACTGTCCCGCAGCCCCGGGCAGGTAACAATTTTCAAAATGGCTGAAGGGCAGGTAAGATTTCATCATGTAACTTCAGAAATACTAAAACACAAAGGAAATTCAATATATTGAAGAGTACAGATAAAGCCATATCAGGAAAACAGTTAACTGTATAGTGCATACAGAAAAGTCACTTTCGTGTTCATGATATCACACCTTTTGCAGGGCAGGTCGAAATTGTGTCGGGCAGGTAGAGATTTAAGTTTACCTGCCCTACTTGGCAAGTGCCTTCAAAGGTTAATGTTGAGTCCTGAAGAGCACAGGATACAAGTAATATCACAGGATACAAGAGGGAACGCAGAAAACTAGAGAAAGCGCTGTACCTTTTCCTTCTTGCTGAGCTGATGAAGCACGTCCTCGTAGAGATCTCTCCGCTCGCGATCGTTGACGCACTTCCAGATCTCGTCCTCCGCGAACATCTGCTCCGCCTTGCGGTACTTGATGGCAGAGTTCATCCTATCGCTGTTGATGAGGTATTTCTCCAGGTCCTCCTTGGCCTGCTTCGCTCGCAAACGGTTCTCCTCCTAGAGAAACGACACAGAAATAAACAGTGGAATGAGAGTCGTAAAAATAATACCAATATAGTAATAAGTGGTGGTAAAACTGGTTTATAATAAAATTGGTACCATTACTACTACTACTGCTACTATTCCTACTACTACTACTGCTACTACTTCTACTGCTACTACTACTACTACTACTGCTACTACTACTACTACTACTGCTACTACTACTACTTCTGTGTTGGGTATTGCAGCACTTCAAGTGCTGAGACACTTCAAGAAATACATTGTAGCTGACGTTCTCTTGCAATGTTTTTCTGGCAGCTTCTCAAGCTGGGCAAAAGGCCGCCAGAGCATGTTGTAACTTGCAGTAAGTAGGAGGGGCGGGACCGGAACGATATTTCAGTCATTTCAACGATCCGATTATCGTCACCTGAAAGATGTCGGCCCATCGATGACAGCCCTAATAAATACATAGAAATCGTACCTTCTCCTCCTTAGCGCGCTGGGTTTTGTAGCCGTTGAAGGCCTGTTTTTTCTCATTGAGATGCCTGAGGGCTCCGTAGCGAGGATCGTTGATGATCAGCTTCATGGCTTGTTCCCAGCTGGCATTAGAGGGCACCTCCTGCAAATACAACACCGGTTATTTTTAAGGAACAATAATAGATTCAGCGCGCACACTCAGGCCTTGCTTGAAATTTGGAATTTCGTCAATTTTTCTGACATATTGGCAGTTGTAACTGTTCGATGAAACCTGAGTTCCGTACAGTGAGTTTTACATATTGATGGCAGGCAAGCTCCTTGAAAAGTGTTTTATGGACATGCGACATTTTTGAAAATAGCTTGAAGTCACAAAATATTTAACATTGTGTTCTGGTTACATCAATCATTCATATATAACTTACACATGAACACAAAGATGGACAGCAAAATTGTTTTCATTGAACAAAGATCTAAAACAAGACAAGACCAAGTATGAGTACATCTCATTGTTGAATGAAACTTACTGGCTATTTTGATATTAAACAATTGCACACATACCTTGTCGCGTAGCAGGTTTTTGAAAGCCTCTATCGCTTCTTTCTTTGTCTTGAATACATATTCTTTCTTTTCAACCACCTCATCCTCACTTGATTCACTGTAAATTGTAACAAAAGGAATACACATATGGAAAACCTCTACATCCTTGCTGCCTCATCAAGACTTATTCAAATAATCATTGTACAGTTTTTAATGAACAGATCAAATGAAAAAACTAAAACTAGAAACTAAAACTAGGGAATGTCTCAAGACTGTGATACTGGTAACACACTCAAAATAACCCATCTCCTAGTGTAGCATTCTTGTCCCCTTACTAACAATTGGTATCCAATCCCTGTGGTCTTGGTGTTTCAACTATACGTTTTCTATAACTAAGTTGCTTGAGCTGACCTGGATAAGACTATCAAACTGTTCAAAACATTACTTGCCGAGCGGGGCAAGCTGCCCCTGAAGCTTACTTGCCCCGCCAGCACTTCCACTTTCCCCGCCACTCTGTTACACGAAGGTGAGGTACATTGGATACCCTAGGAGATCCCTTAACTAAGGATGGTCATGCAATTGGGCCATTCAGCTTAGTACATAGCATGTCCACCCCTGAAGGTACGTCTTAATTTCAACATGATTTTCATATCTACTGTAGAACACACATATGACACGTGTCCCAAATATAGTGAATTGGGGAGTTTTCGCATCATAGCTATCTTTATGTTAGCGATGGTAGCCGCTGCTGACAGCGCCAGTACAGTAAGAAAAAAGTACAGCGTTTTTATATATAGCGAAGCAGAACCACAGGCTATGGACGCTATATATAAACAGACGCGAACATTGTGTGTTCTTCAGTATTTGCTACGGGAACCCGAATCACGCACCTGTCTTCCGAGCTGGCCTCCTTGCTGTCGGGCTGTGCGGGCGTCACCTGTGTCGGGGGAGGGAGCTCGATGGAGGCAAGCGTGGCCAGCATGGCCTTCTCGATCGCTGAGGGCTGCGAGGGCTGTTGAGGAACGACGGCGGGAGAGGGCGCCACTGGTACTGCCACGGCAGCAGCTGCGGTGGGTTCCGCAGGTTGAGCCTTGGGTTTCGTGTAGGAAGGCGGATCCTGTTGACTCTTGGTAGGATTTTTTATCATAGCTATAAAAGAAAGGCATGGTTCTATGAAATGAAATTTCGCATGTACAAATGAGCTTTGGAAGGGAAATAGCAAGAAAAAATACTGGGTTCATTCAAACGCTTGGCAATATTACATTATGATCCATCATTTGCTGTTACATATATTTGAGCATAATCGCTTATGTCAAAAGTCTGTTGAACGAGTCGAGCTGGCTTCGCCACAACCAAATGCTCGAGTTTTCGATTGATCTTCCGATCACTTCTTTGAGTCAATTACATTATTGACTAATGACTATTAGTCATTTTATTGTCTAAAGATCAACAACAACAGAAATATATGTAAACATCCTTCCAATTCTTTTTTTTTTATCAAAATCACCAACCTTCTAGGTCTTCCAGTTCCTTGGGCTTTGTCCATTTTGATTCCTTTGTGATGGCGTTGTGGTAGTAGATCTTGCCAGTGTCTGACCGATGCTCCTTCCAGGGGCATTGTGATAACATCCTCTGCAACACACACAACAAACACTATTAGTGATAGACAACTTAACCCTTCCGATGCTGAGACTACTTCTGTCCAAACACAAAGACGCAAAACTTTTTGGAAAACCGTCTAAACCCTGTCATGTTGGTATCCATTGGAAAGCTCTCGCTGAGCACTCTCATATGAGTACCCATGTGACAGGGTTTCAGTCATTTTTCAGGTTTTTTGCTTCATTTTGTATTAACCAAATTAGCCACCAGCAGCATAAGGGTTAACCCCTCCATGCCTGTAGCACCCAAAAAACTCTATGCTGATGATATCTCTCCAATAAAGACAGCGCCACACACACTTACATATGAAATCTACACTAAAAGCCTGCATATGACACATAGCCTGTATTTTAGATGTTTTATCAAAAGGTCTATCATAAGGCCTAAAAAAATTGTTTGTTTCCTGTAACGGCCCGAAAAAAAATATGGTAGGTAGGTCGGTAAACAGATTTTTTTTGCATTATTTTTTTGGTCAAAAATGGGTGTTTTATGCATGTTTTACGTTGATTGGGAGTTGGGAGGGCGATAAAAACTTTAGGGTAGGGATTTTTTTGAATAAAAACCTGATAGCCAGTTAGGGTAGGGTTACAGGAAACAAACAACTTTTTTTTAGGCCTAACAAATGGAGTGACCAATACAGGAATGCTGCTATTCTATTATCTGGTTCTCAATAACTCATCGGATCCTGATATACAATAAAACACTTATTACAGAACTTATTACAGATACCATGCACTAATCTGAAAAGGTTTGGCGACAGAGCCTTCTGTGCCTATGCACCACGCCTTTGGAATGAGCTCCGTGACATCAAGGCTGCTGATAGCGTGCAAAACTGCAAGACACAGCTGAAAACATTGCTATTTTGAAAGGAGTTTATTTGCATGCATAATAACATTGACAATAATATCTGTCCACTGACTATCTTATTAAATTCAGGTACCTGTTTGAAGTTCCAAGTGAACCCCCAATCTTACCTCTCACGTTATCTTAAGATCAATAGGGTTTTCCCAAAGTGAGACTTTAGAGGCGGTATTAAGAGAACACGTGGATTATGAATATTGCATACTGATATTCAGGTATGTGTTACAAGTTCAAAGCAAAACCACCAATCTTACCTCTGCAGGTGATTTGAGATCATCAGGCTTTTCCCAAGAGGAGACTTTGGTGACATTATTGTAAAAATAGGTTCTCCCATCGGGAGACTTGTGTTCCGACCAAAGGGGCTTCTGAAACAAATGAAAGCACGGTGACTTCAAATTCACTAAAAGTAAAACCCAATTATAAACTAATCATCAGCAAATAAGGCAATAATATCAAATAAAACAATCGCATAAAGAGAAAATATATCCAAGTGAATATGTCTGGGATTGCAATTATATGTAACTGGACCCAATGGGTTGTTATGAATTATATAGATTAATAAGAAATAAATTGAATTATAAATAGGCAATCATAAATGCTTTTCATATGTTCTAGTTTAATATAAAAGTTAGCTTTAATGTAGCTGTAATGGAACCTATCACCCTTTATGAAAGAATTTTTTTCGATCTGCCGCTCCAGAAATGCCAACCATATTTTAGGACATAGTCTTAGCCAGCAGGGCGTCTGGATGCCATTTGGACAACCAAACCTTCAAAAATCACCCTAAAAGACACCCAGTATTTTGTGAGAAATTTCTTGAAATGTCAATTTCAAGCATATATATATATATATATATATATATATATACATATATATATTTATATACATACATATATATATATATATATATATATATATATATATATATATATATATATATATATATATATATATATATGTGTGTATATTTCAACTCACTGTATTCCCAGGACCCTATACCTTACTTCATCAAGTAAATACATGTTTATAGATGTAATCTGAGTATATTGTCGTCTCCTTTGGAAAATAGGATGCCCCAAAATTTTAGAAATGTTAATTTTGGACACCCAGTTTCTAAATCCTGGCTAGGATTCTGTTTAAGGTTACGGTATATTATTAGGAATTAAGACCACCCTAGGATTTTGGGCCACTATGATAGTTTTGCAAAATAATAATTGGGAAATATGGACCCCCTTTGATCTATAGGCTATTTCACAATGTATGGACAACTATTACTCTGCATTTTCAGTTCTTTTTTATAAAGCATGGGCCACTCTCAACCCATAAAAACTGTAACCATTAAAAAGTGTCCCAAATTAAAGAGAATCTACAGTAAGCCTACCTTTTCCGGTGCCTTGGAGTCCAGTATTGGAGAGTTTGATGCTGAGTTGGATTGAGCGAGCGCTGACAGCTGTGGATTGGCTGGAGCTGATGTGGTGGTCGGCGCTGCAGAAATCACAGCCGGATTCATACCTGGAAATCAACAGGTCAGATTATATCACGATTGATTAAACCTGCTAACCCTTATGCTGCTGGTGACTAATTTGACCAATACAAAATGATGATAAAAATCTTCAACCCTTGTGCTGTTGGTGGCTGATTTGGCCAATACAAAATGATGCGAAAAATCATAAAATGACTGAAAACCCTGGCAATTGGGTACTTATCTAGGAGTATTCAATGAGAGCCATCCAATGAACAGCAACACAATCTTTGCAACCTTGTTCTTAGGATGAAAGTAGCCTTAGAATAGGAAAGGTTAGTGATTCTATCATTCTAGTATGTACTAGACTGTACAGTCTAATGAAAGAGACCATAAGTGATGAGAGAACTCCTGCTTCTCTCATCTGCATAATTCCACACAAGTGAGTGATGCATTCTAATCTACCTACTATTGAAGACCAACTGCAGCTTCTCGCAGACATCTTGCTGTACACCATTTTCACAACAAGGAAAACTAATAATACCATGGTGAGGTGTTGTTACTCTAGCTTTAAGTTATCTTTATACTGATGCACCTAGCTTCCCAAGGATTGTACAAGTGGCCAACAGGGGCTTAGCCGTAATGCGTCCAGCGTGTCATTTGGACACGCAGAACAGTTTTTTGACAGTTTGTACACCCAAAAGTTTGTCAGAATTTGCTGAAGATGACTTTTCTTAGAAGATAAAAGATGTAGAAGCTGTAGTGTCACTTTTATAAGACACACAAAGCAGTATCTGGCCTAAAAAAGCAAAATCTGTTAAGATATAGGGTCTATCTTATAAGTAGTATGTATTTTGTACCACACTTTGGACACGCAAAAGTCTATGAAACCTCTATTTGGACACCCTATTTCCAAATATTGGCTAAGACCCTGGTGGCCAAGTACTTACCGTTATTAGAGCCCCCGGAAGAATTGTTGCTGTTGTAGGAATTCATTGGAGGCATGTTCATACCGGGGTGAGGCATGTTGGGAGGGAACCCAGGGGGTGGCATGTTGGGTGGCCCACTGAACCCTGAAAAAGGTGCAAAAAACAATAAGTGAAAGAGTGGATGTGCATTAGGAGCCATTGATAAGGTGTGAAGGGTAGGTTACGAAAAAAACATCAGGCATAAAAAAACGTTGTTTGTTTCCTGAAACCCTACCCTAACACGTTTTCACTCCAAAAAATCTGTACCGTAGTTTTTTCCGCTTTATACCAAACTCCCAATCAAAGTAAAACATGCATAAAACACATTTTTTACCAAGCAAATAATAATAATAAAAAATTACCAACCTACCTTACCTTTTTTTTTTAACACTGTTACAGGAAACAAGGGATTTACCTGATTGTTGGCAACAAAGTGCGGATTTCTTTATTGAATACTTTCATAAGTGAGAAAGCACTCAACATAAAAAATATATTTGTATGTGGAGATCTACTAGATCAGTGTCCTCTGGACTTCCGAAAATAACTTTGGAATGAGTTGCAGGTAAGAGTTCTGGTGAACAAGTCGTCTTACTCAACTTATGCACAGTTTATACTATTTTTTTTTGTCTTACTAAAAAAATAACACCAAAAATGTCTGATTTATCATCCTATTTCTTAGGGGGGGGGGGGGGGGGGTGTAGTGGTTACTTAGGACATTAAAGTGTAAAACTTACGTCCGCCTGGTGGAGGTCCTCCCATGCCAGGTGGTGGCATCATGGGTGGAGGTTGGTTTGGTCCTCCTGGAGGTCCTCCTGGCATGCCTGGTGGTCCTCCCATATAACCTGGCGGCCCCTGCCCAGGAGGTGGCATCTGAAATATACACAAATATTCACTTTATCATCACCTGAGAATTCGCAGCTTGTCTAGATTACTCTAAAGGGGGAGGGGGTGGCTAAACAGACATGGTAGCTCACACCTACTTTATTGTAAGACTGGCAGGGTCTTAGCCAGTAGAACGTCATTTGGACACCAAACCCTAAAATACTCCAGACGTGACCAGAACTCCAATATGTTTCGTAAGGAATTCTTTAAACTTACAATATCAAGCAAATAGATCAAAATTCACACTTCAATGTAAGTTAGTGCTTCTTAAGACATAACTTACAAATTTTTACTCATTTTATTTTTGATCAGTTTGTCCATGTTGGATGTAATTCATGCAAACTTAAGAAATCCTGGCAGACAATACTACATAGGACCTTCTTTTGAAGTCAATAACTTCTTTTCACCAAATGGAAAGAAGACGATAACCTGAGCTTTATTGTATTAAGTTACTTACCCCATATGGAGGCCTCATCATCGGACGTGGATTATTCTCCTGAAAAGAACCAAACATAAAAACCTAAAAATCCATAGGGACCCAGAAAGTTGTTGTGAAATGATTCACGTGCATGAATGAATGAATGTGCATTTTTGTGGATAAATTCCCACACACTGTCGTCTAGCTTTGCTCGCCCTTGAAGCCATGCTTCCTCATATTAGCTAGCATGGAAAGGCTGAAGGCCTTTCTCGAAGATCGCAATCATGCAATAGTGTGAGTGTATTACAGTGATGAAATCCATCCAGGGGACCCAAAATGTTTTGGTGACCCCACGAGCGAGACGCTTCTGGTTTGGCATGTAATTTATGCAATGACCGATTTAATTGGTTGGCATTGACGCCTTGTAACAAAATTGCCTTTATTGGATGAAATGAGAATGGATTTGTGTGCATAAATGAATGTGCATTGTGGGTAAATTCATGTCATTCGGATTCGCTAGCCCTTGAAGCCATGCATGTCCTGATCACATTGAATTTGAACAAGGGACAGGCAAATTCTCACTAGGTTTTCTTCTCAAGATTCCAAGATAGTTCAAGTTCTGTGAAAGCTCACAAAGTCAACAGATGTCCAAATATCTAGAATATAAAGAGAATTGTGGGGTATTGAGAAGTCTGAGGTTAAAAGAGTAATGAAAATGATGGACCCAACTGAGGAAATCGGCCCTTTAACTTTCCAATGATGTTCAACAATAACAATACAAGTTAACAAGTGAAGCCATGCCATGGTGATGCGGACGATAATCGGGGAAAGAGTAAATTTGGTACCAATAACATTGACATTAAGCTGGATCTGTAGCATTGGGACATACATTGTTAAGAGAAAATATACACAAATGCCTTATTATTCACAACCAATGAAAGCCGAGTAGTTATTCTAATTCTGGATAGCACAAATTTAGAAATAAATGTAAGCATGCTCACCATCCAAACGTTGTGCTCTGTTCCTCCTTACGTCTGATGTTACAAGTGATTTGATTGGTTGCTGCAATCCTTCACCCACAGAAGTGCACTCTCACAAATTTGGATTTGCATCATTGTAGGGGTCTTAAAATGAGAGAAGATAACATAAGATTCCTATTTGTAAGTATTTTAACGAAGAGTATGGATTGCTAATGATGGTTAAAAGCCAAAACTAAAGTTATTGTTGACCCCTGTTCCATCCAATCACATCTTCCGTTACAACAGCCGGTTACCCACGTGACTGAGGGAAATCCCGAGTTGTAAACATCAACCGCCGACGACAAAGGAGGGATTCCCTTGAGTGAGGGGCTCTTCCTTCGATGAAGAAAAGGGCGAGAAAACAGCGGGGAGTTCCTTCGGGACACTCATCGAGTCAAGAGGAGGATGAGAAGGACGAAATGGCCAGCAGCCAGACTTGTGCTTCATACACATCATCGACGATAAGTTGTTCGAGTGATGGGCCCAGCACGTACGGTACCACCACAAGCGTGAATGAAAGCGGATACGATAGCGATGTCGGATTCTATGCTAAATTGCGGAAGCAGCAAAGTCAGCAGGATTCGGAGGAGTCCGCGAGTTACGTCTCCATATGCGTGGCCGTCTTGATGCTGTGTCTAATAATAGCGACAGTATGTAAGTGAAGCCGACACACACTCTCAGATCTATAGACAGCACAATAACAAAATCAGTGAAGCTTGTACTATTTGATTATTGAACGCCTCCCTGACCTGCATTGTAAACACTGCATGTAGCTAACATATTGGTTACCACTATCGCTTCCGAACACACATATGCGACCTACTTCTTTTTAGCTCACTTGAGTGTTTGTTGACATTCCAATGTGCTGATAAGGAGCATGGCTCCCCATGACTTCCATATGGGCATACTATCACATTTCAAGGAATCACTTATCATACTTTTTCAACTGGTTTGAGAATTTAGAAATATAGAAATATATATATATTACAAGTTTTTTGTAAGTGAGGTGTAATTGCATGTGAATGTATTAATTGGGCTACCACCAATTTTAACAGGCCAATTAACTTGTTGGATTGCATGCCAATTGCCTATGGTGATTGCAGTTAAACACAGTCTTGAAGGGAAATGCCTTGCAGTTTAAGTGAATCTTAGTAGGGGCCATTTTCAAATATTGTACATCAGTGCAGGGCTCGACATTGGTGCTTGCCCCATTGCCCCGGGCAAGTAGAAATTGTAAATTATAGCTGTGGGGCAAGTGAAAACTGCATCTTGCTTGCCCCACTGGGAAAGTACGTTTTGTATATTTCAGGTTTACTTTTGAGAATGTGTGCAAGTTTCGTGGTCTGCCATCCAAGCTTGTCCTAGAAAATATGCTTTCACATGCCAGAACCATGTTCTACTTGGCTTTAAATGAATTATTATAAAACTATCATATACAATTTTTCAAGGGCAAGTGAAAGTTGAGGTAGGGCAAGTGAAAATTGAATCTCACTTGCCCTACGGGGCAAGTCGCTGCAAAAGTTAACGTCGTGCCCTTCAATTCTTTGCCCTTCACTGAAAATTAACATCTTAGAATGTGATCCTCATATATATATATGTGTGTGTGTACCATCAGACTGGTACCATCTAAGGAATTTTATTGATTCAGATTGGCATATAGACAGCAATACCAGGGAGCAGCAGTGGGGGCCCACCCTAAGCCCAGTACTTACACAGTCAAAGTGCAACTCACAAACCTGCAGTGTATTCAGTGCTGCACTCAGGTCATTAACAGCCCGTTAAAATACAATATTCCTATTGGCGCCAGGCAGGGCATATCAGTTGAACCTCTGCTGTGACCTGCACCTCAGATCATGCACAAAGTCTGGTGACGACAAGTCCATGTTAATTGTCTACGTGACTATATCTAAGATATGGGCAAAGCCCTATAAGTGCCCCAGGATATGTTTTCAAATGAAGCCCTTCCGATAATTTTGACTTGAGAAATATGTTTATAAATAATGTTGGACTCTGTTTCCATGCATGTACACTTCAAAATGTGATATTTTTAGCTAAATTATTGTAAGCAATTTGATTTTGATATTTTCGAAGTTCATTTCTGAGGGCGTTGCTATAGTCTGTCTGACCCTCCTTTTTTGTCACAAAAAGTTTGTGTTTGCCATCCAAAAATGGCAAACCTCTTAGGAGCACTGTGTTCTGTACCTATACATTTACTTTCTGTCTCGACTCCGTAAAATTTTGATCTTGCTCATTAGGTCCCATTGTAAAATTTGCCCATTGCAAATAATTACAAATGTGGCGTAATCTCACGTGGAATTTATACAATTGCCCCTAATGAGTAAAATCAACATTTTAAGGAGTTAAGAAAGTATGTATATATTGGTACAGAACACAGTGATCCTAAGAGGTTTGCCAAATACAAACTTTATGTAACAAAAAAATGGAACAAACAGTCAGCCAAGCTTGGGTCAGACAGACTATATTGTATAAAAGTCATGGTGAGCAGGCAGGTAATCAATCTGTCATAAGAGTTCAATATTTTTTGTTGTCATATCTATGTGACATATGGTTTGAAAAATGTCTGCTGACGATGTGATATGGGACACTCTGATTATGATTATAGCTTGATAAGTGATAAAGATTCTTCTGTGGGGGCATTCCACAGTATTTTGGTCCTGACTACTCATTTTGTCATCCTTTGAAACTAAAGTTCATTTTACATGCATCTGAAGGAGAACTTTCTAAAGTTTTCAGAACTGGTTTTGGTTTTTCCCTATGATGGCCCAAACTTAAGTTATTGACTTTGAAAGTGGAATTTGTAGGGAAAATTGTGTCTATCACGGGACATGACATATTGCTCATTTTCTTAAGGTTCCAAATTTGTTGTTTAAATATCAAAGTGGAAATGAGCCCTAATCGTTCATTTCTACATAGCCCATATTGTAGTTTTTGACATTTTTGAAAGAAAATGTGCAGTTTAGCATGATTTCTTTTGCTGCTGTCCTGTGATGGACAGTCAGACATAGAAAAGTTTTATTATCTCTTATATGCACAAACATAGAATGTTGCCTTTACATATTCTCCTCCTATGAGTTAAAATGAATAGTGCGATGCAGTTTTCCTATAGAAAATCTCCCAGAATCAAGAATAAATGACAATTAAAATCTGTCCTGTGATAGACACTGAATGTCTATCACGGGACATCCCTGACATCACACTCAATTTTTCTTAGTTACTACAGAATATTTTACCATCTAAAATATATCATGTAGAAGCTAAGTATATTTGCAATGGATTACACTAAGCATGAATGCCATAGTGCATGTATTTGAGGAGAATTTTGCAAGAGAAAAATGTTTTGAAAAATCCACTTCCATTTTGTGTCTTGTGATAGACAGCTGTATTTGCTTAATTGTCTCCTTCAATCACTAAGGAATTTTTCAAACAAAGAGTTCAAATGATACACCTTAATGCCAGTTTGTATTATATAGCAAAACTGTCTAAAGCATTGAAGTGGTAAAAGATTAAATTGCCTTTGAGTTGTCAAATTTGTCCCGTGATAGACAGACATAATTTCATAAAAAGCTGTTTTTCTGCTGACATAATAGTTTTAAGTTGTTCTAAGTTATTCTAAATTATCACACAAATGCTTATAAGTACAATGGTATTGTGCATGTAGTGATAGCCTTTTTAGAAAAATATATACTTTAGAAATTAAAATTGTTTTCATAATACGCCAATGAAATGCCTCACAAACACTATAAATTATAATTAAAATGAAATTATGAATGCATCACGAATTGTCTGCTATTCTGGAAAGCATGGAGACAGGCAGTTTAAATATTGTAGGGGGTGACCTTAACGGTGACTTACGTAAAGTTGTTGCTCAAGGAAATAGACGGCGTGCAAATGACCAAGGACGTATTTTAAATGACTTTGTAGTTAAGTATAATTTGGTAGTATCAAATTTGATGGGCATTTCATCAGGTCCGACAAATACTTTCTATGGCCCGCAAGGGCGGTCATGTTTAGACTATATTTTATTTCCTGAATCACTAAAAGATTGTGTAACCACTAGTTTAGTATTAAGTGAAGACCCCTTAAATACTTCCGACCACCTGCCGGTATGCGTGGTTTTTGATACTAAAACCTTACCAGTAATGAACTGTGAGATCACCCCTAAAGGTAGAGTGAGATGGTCTAAATTAAAACCAGATATCGTAAGAGAGAAGTACACTAAACCAGTCGATGAGAGTTGTGCTAGGATTTTGCAGGAATTTAGAGACCAGGTACCCACAAGCGAAAGTATTGACTTAGTCATCGATTGTATTACCGCTCTTATGAAGAAATTTGAAGAGTCTCTACCAGTTACTAGGTTCCGAAAGCACCAAAAGCCCTTCTGGAATGATGAGCTTAGTGTTCTAAAGAAATTTAAAATTAAATGCTTTCGCGAGTGGGTATCTGCAGGTAGACCACGTGACAGGAATGACATAACCTGGATCCGTAATAATGAAGCTAAAAAGAACTTTGCAAGGAAGCTGAGGGAGTTGAGTAAATTATATGAGAGTGAGAAGATACAAGAAGCAATACGAACATCAGAGTTAAATATTAATAAGTTTTGGAAAATGTTGCGTAAGGAGAGAGAAGGAGCAAAGGTAAAAGTTGCTGCTATTAAGAATTCGCAAGATAAGGTAGTACACGGGATTGAAGAAATCCTAGAAACTTGGCGGGTTCATTTCAGTAAACTTAGCACGCCCAAAGTCTCTGACAGGTACGATGATAGGCATTTTCAGAGAGTGACCAAAGATGTAAAAGAATATCTGGCATTGTCGGATAGTGATACTTTTTCTCAAGCCCCATTCTCACTCGAGGAGATTAAGAAAGGTATAAGCAAGCTTAACTCGAATAAGACCCCAGGGCATGATGGAATCACCAAAGAGAATTTGATAGCGGCTGGGCCTAATATGGTGGAGATTTTACGTCTAGTTTTTAACAATATACTATCTTTGGAATATGTACCTACTAATTTTAGATTAGGCATTCAGGTCCCGCTATATAAGGGAAAGAATACGTCGACCCTCGATACAAACAACTATAGAGGGATTACGCTCCTAAGTACTTACAATAAACTATTTGAAGTCTTACTATGGGGAAGGATGTCAACATGGTGGAGTGAGACTGACGTAGTATCGAGGCTCCAGGGGGCATGCAGGCGTGGATACTCTTGTCTACATACGGCTCTGCTCTTGCAGGAATCGATCGCTTCGCTCCTAGAGAATAATTCTAAAGTATTTGTTTTATATCTCGATGTGAAGAAAGCTTTTGATAGTATATGGATTGATGGGCTATTCCATCGTCTGTACGCCCTCGGGGTCACGGGAAGAACATGGCGTATTCTTTATAAATCATATGTAGACTTTAAAAGTAGGGTTAGAGTAGGCGATAGAGTATCAGAATGGTATAGTATGACATGCGGGATTCATCAGGGCGGGTATCTTTCATTAATTAAATATACAGCCTTTATTGATTCACTTATTAGGAATTTAGAAGATTCAGGTGCTTGTGCGACAATATACGGAATAAATATCTCTCCGCTCGGCTATGCTGACGACATTGCCTCTGCTAGTGTGTCAAAACGAAAAGTTGATAGAACCCTCGAAATTGCCGATCAGCATAGTCGAGAATGGAGATATGAATTTAACGCAAAAAAGAGTGCTATTTTAGTCTATGGTGAGTCCGAGGCTGAGAGAAAGGTTGGGACCAAATATAGGCAATATAAACTAGGCAATGAAAAAGTGAAGGAGCTGGTTGAATACGACCATGTTGGTTTGAAAAACTGTACAGGAAATGATTTTTCTAATAGGACCATCGAAAAAATCAAAAAAGGAAGAAAAACTCTAAATGCGGCTTCCGGCATAGGCCTGAAAAGGGGTGGGCTCTCGATGAAAGCGTGTAGTTTTATTTTCTGGTCGTTAATCATCCCAATTACGACCTTTGCATCAGAACTGTGGGTGTTAAAAGATAAGGATGTGCAGCTGTTGGAGGATTTCGAAAGGTACGCCGGAAGACGTATGCAGAGGTTTCCTTCTTGCTCCCCGAATGAGACATCTTTCGCTGGGCTTGGATGGATGCGTTTAGAAAACTTTATTGCCGCAAAAAAGTTAATTTTTATAAGAACTATTGTCAAGATGGATGATAACAGTCCATGTAAGAAATTACTGCGACATAGGAGTTTGCTATTTAGTAATGATATAGAAAATGGTTTATTGAATATTTTTGAAAGCCCTATTTTTAATATCCTGAAATATGCGATGTGTTTTGGGCTGATGAGAGAAGTGATGGGTGCTATTCTTGGTACGGCTGTATACACAAAAAAGCAATGGAGTAATTTGATTTGGGACAAAGCGTGGCGAATCGAAGATCAAGACTGGGAATTCAGAGCAGATTTCTTTAAGTATACACTGAGAATAGAAAAGGTTGTTGGTTCGGTAAACTATCTAATATGGTGGCAAATATCGGATAAGTACCCAGGTCTTGTAAAAATTTGCGAAATAATGGCTAAACTTGTGTGCTCAGCTAGTAACTTGAAGTGTGATGATTACAGATTCAAACATGGATCTGCAAATAATCAGATATGTGATAGATGTGATCTATACGAAGTAGAAAACCTGCCACATGTCCTGCTGCATTGCCCAGCTAATGAATTGGAAATGACTAAGTTACAAAGTGATCTTTATGCTATATGTCCGCTCCTTTTCCACAGAGACCCCGACATTCTGAATGTTATTCTAGGGAAAAATGTCCCCACAATCGATTTTGATACGATGGTAGAAGTATGGATATGCGCAGGTAAGACTATCAGTAAGATCTATTGGGAGGTGCTTAATAGTAGGACAGGAATAGGGTAACCTGTTCCGGTTTTCAGTACCTCTTTGTGTTTAGAGTATTTTTGTGACTCTCTTTTGTAAAGCCCAGTATTTAAGCTATGAAGTTTCTTACTACGGCTTTCAGTAAGAGCGTCACAAATTTAATGTTTTTGAAACCACGTTTAAGATATTTACATGCTCTACTCAAGATAATTGTAGATAAACATAGTTGTCCTTAAACCGATGTAAATAGCTATATGATGTATGATAATTGCTTGTAAATCCATAATAGGCTCATTTACTAGAGCTCTCACATTATGTGTAAGAATTAATATTTCTCTTACTTGGACACTTAGCTCTATATAAGATAGTAGTGTATCATGGTTCTGGGGTATCACCTAATGTCTCTGTATAGACAATACCTGAGATATAGATAACCGACATATTTCTTATTATGTTAATTTCATATGATCACTACGTAAATGATCTTTCTGTTTCTCTTATGTTCAATGACGGCGTGTGTGGCGTTTTTCACTCACACCTATATACTTGTTTCTATTTGTTCGGTTTCATTTATAAAAAGTTTATGCCACCTATATATTTAAATGGTTTTCTTGGAAAAACTACGAGATAACTAATTTTGTGGCTTTATTAAATTATTAAGTTTTGGTTGCGTACTCTTATGTATGATTTTTCTTATATGTTTTCGGTAAATTGTATATTTATTGCTTATTTGTATAAGTTGTATCTTATTTTGTAAACACCATTTACAGTCAATAAATATACGATACGACATCAATTAGAAATGCATATATTCTACTTGTACACAAGTTTCTAGAAGGTTAGGAGTGCGGACACTCTTATCAGATACCCTAAAACTGTTGTGGAATTTTTGTCCCGTGATAGACTGTCCCGCGATAGGCAGACCTTGTTTCATAAAAGCTCAATTTTCTTTGTAACTACAGAATATTTCAACATCTAAAGTATATCATGTAGAAGCTAAGTATTTTTGCAATGGATTATACTAAGAATGAATACCATAGTTCGTGTATTTGAGGAGAATTTTGCAAGAGAAAAATGTTTTGAAAAATCCACTTCCATTTTGTGTCCCTTGATAGACGGCTCTATTTGTTTGATTATCTTCTTCAATTATGAAGGAATTTTTGAACAAGGAGTTCAAATGATACACCTTAATCCCAGTTTATATTATATAGCAAAATTGTCTAAAGCAATGAAGTGGTTAAAGATTAAATTGCCCTTGAGATGTCAAATTTGTCCCGTGATAGACAGACATAATTTCATATAAAGTTGTTTTTCTGCTAACATAGTAGTTTTTAGTTGTTCTAAGTTATTCTAAGTTATTACACAAATGCTAATAAGTACAATGGAATTTTGCATGGAGTGATAATCATTTTAGAAAAATATATATTTAAGAAATAAAAAATCAGAACATTTTAACAGAATATTTTAACATCTAAAATATATCATATAGAAGCTAAGTATTTCGGTAATGGATTGTATTAAGCATGAATGCCACAGTGCATGTATTTGAGGAGAATTTTGCAAGAGAAAAATGTTTTGAAAAATCCACTTCCATTTTGTGTCCCGTGATAGACAGCTGTATTTGCTTGATTATCTCCTTCAATTATGAAGGAATTTTTCACACAAATAGTTCAAATGATACGCCTTACTGCCAGGTTGTAATATATAGCAAAACTTTCTAAAGCAATGAAGTGGTTAAAGATTAAATTGCCTTTGAGTTGTCAGATTTGTCCCGTGATAGACGGTAGGCTTACTGTGGAATGCCCCTGTGTCGGTTTAAAACAGATTGAGCAATTTTTTTTTGAGTAACTCACTTTTAGAGAATTTCTGAACTTTTGAAGTCACTCCATCATGGCGTCTCCATGCCACTTTGAGCATGAGGGAGATTCATCTTTAGCTTTTAAATTGACATTAATTCTTGCCCCTAAGAGTATTGGAATTACTCTGAACTATCCCCTAGAGAGACGGGTAATTTGTTAGATTACTTCAATCCTTTAATGCACTTTGCCTAGATTCTTGTCTTAGCCAGCAGGGTTACCTATTGGGCTTCTGTTGGACACCCAAACCCATAAAAAGCACACCTTAGGACACCCAAATTTTTTGTGAGGAATTTCTTAAAATGTCAATCTTAAGTATGTAATTGATTTTTTCATCTCCATATAATTCACATGACATTGTATAACAATTTTATGTCTTATTTTGATAAATTTATTCATGTTTGTGGTTGAAATTTGAGTATATCTTGTGGTACCCCTTCAAAATTAGGACGCCAACATTGTATAACAATTTTATGTCTTATTGTGATAAATTTATTCATGTTTTATGGTTGAAATTTGAGTATATATTGTAGTACCCCTTATTTTTACGATTGCCAATTTCGGGCACCCAATTTCAAAATCCTGGCTAAGACCCTGCCTAGTTCCCACACATAAATTGGAAGTAACATAATACATCTACTAAGTACTTACCTATCAGGTTTCAGGCATTCCAGCCTGAATGATCTAGGTGTAAAATTGCTCTAATGGAAGCGTATTACATGGTTCAGCCATGTGTGACGCATGACCTAAGACCATTCAGCCATGTATAAGGCATGACCTTAGACCATTCAGCCACAGGTCACCTTTGTCGGTGATGTAAACAGTTTCTGTCCATGATGGGGGAGTTTGAGATTATGGTGGACGTGACAAACGTGTCTTGTGGGTGGCCCTGAACATAGTCATAGCCAGCAGGGCGACTGGGCATCATTTGGACACCCAAACCCTTAATAAGCACTCCTCAGGGCACCCCATTTTTTGTGAGGGATTTCTTAAAATGTCAATCTAAAGCATATTTGTAATGGGATTACTTTTCATCTCCACATTTACCTTGACATTTTATAAGGATAAATATTATGCCTTATTTTGATAAATTTATACATGTTTATGGCTGAAATCTGGTCCCCCACAAACATTTGTGTGCCCCAACATTTTACAGTTGCCTATTTTGGGCACCCAGTTTCCAAATTCTTGCTAAGACCCTGGCCCAGAATATGAAGTTTCTTATCATTCAGTACATAACATGTCTTCAAATCATCCACCCTCATGAACCCTTTGTTTGCGATGTATACAGTTTCTTTGAAGGAGGAAGTTGGGAACTTGGGTGGCCAAGTCAAGTATCCCAGATCCCAGAAATTGAATGTTTTAACCCTTATATGCTGCTGGTGGCTAATTTGGCTAATACAAAAATTATGCAAAAAATCTGAAAATGACAGAAACCTTGGCAAATGGGTACTCTTCTGAGAGTACTCAGAGAGAACTATTAAATGGATACCAACATGACACCTAGGTTTAGAAGATTTTCAAAAATCTTTGCCTCCTCAATGTTCTTGGTTCAGGAAGTAATCTCAGCATTGTTAACCCAATTCATGTTTAAGAGTTCCTATAGAAATTTTCTGTTGGATCAACATGTCTGTTGACAATAACCTGGGCATTGTGAATGGTTTTACAAAATGTTTAGCCGGGTAGTAGTTGCCTAGTTGGTTGTGGTCTGATTGGCATTTCTCTCTCAAATGTTTTCCCAAATATGCTTCCTCCTTTCACTTCAAAATTGTCCTACTACTTTTGGTTGTGCTGCTAATATTTATTTGTTAAACCGTTTAGCCTCAGGGCACTTTTGTCATTGATGCAAACAGTCTCTGGGGTATATAGTGGGAACTGGGAAGTTGGGCTTTTTGTGGCTGATTCAAATGTCTTGTGGGCGAGAATATTTCAGTATCTTTTTAATACACAATGACAGTCAGTACAGACGTGCGACTTAATTTGAAGGATTTGGACAATCCATTCAATTTGAGGTAAAAATCTTTATCAAAGAAAAATATTTCTGAATGAAATCATGATATATCTTGGTCTACCTTGAAATATAGGAGACCAAGCATTTTGATGATCTTGTTTTGGATATGTAGTTTCAAGATAGTGGCTTTGACATGCTTAGCCTACACCACAGGGTCCAGTACTTAGAAACTGAGTGTCCAAAATTTTACAAATTTTTGGGGCATCCTATTTTTCAAGCGAGACAACAGTATACTGAGGTATCACCCCATAAACATGTATCTATTAATCAAAAGTAGGCATAATATCATTATACAAAGTCATGGGAATTATATTGAGGTGGAAATTAAACTAAATGATTATATGCTTGCAATTGACATGCTTGCAAAATAAATTATTTCCCAAAAAGATTTGAGTGTCCTGATTCCTGAAGCAGGGACTTAGCCAGGACCCGTCCTACCTGTCTTCTGGACAGGTAGTTTCCTAAAAACCTCCTGTTTGGACAGGCAAAAATTTCTAGGATGATTTTTCAATATTGACTTTTGGGATGTAATAACCAAATATTTTCCAAACAAACCATCTTTTAGGACATAGATGAAGTGTATATTGCCCTTTTTGACACACTAGGCTATTAAATGTAGCTGGTATAGGGATTTAAAGTAGATAAGTAGCTAAATCTGGACGGGCAGAAATTTTGAAATTGCTGTTTTGGACAGGCATTTTTGAAATCCTGGCTAAGACCCTGTCCTGAAGGGTGATTTTGTGGGGGTTAGGATGTCCAAATGATGCCCTGCTAGCTAAGACTATGCTATACCAGTAACACCACACTGTTACCACAGAAGGGAATTTCAAGTCTATAGGGACTAGGCAGGACTAGGAGTCTAATCTGCTCACCTTGAACTTTCATGCTTCTGCTGATGTTTTTAGAACACATAGAAACCTAAAAAGTACAGAATGTGTATTCTAGCTCATATCTTACAAAAGCGTAACTGGTGCATGTCACATGTCATCCAGAACCTCAACCAAGATGACATAAAACAGAACTTTCTTTGACCCTTTCCATGCTGAGACTACTTTCATCCATGACAGAAAAATGCAATAGGTTTTTATAGGTTTTTTAAACCATCATAACCTTGTCCTGTTGGTATTCATTGGAAATCTCTTGCTTAATACTAGTTAACAGATGAGTACCCAATTATGCCACGGTTTGAGTCATTATTTTTTAAACTTGCATCATTTTCAACCAGCAGCCAAAGGGTTAACCCATTTATGCAAAGGCATTTGTGTATTTAAAGGAAGTCCCTACAACAACCTAAATTGGACTGGCTATTTTCACCGTTCACGTTATCTTTCTATATGTCGAAGCATCATTTGGAAAAAAAATATTTAAAGGCCAAATAACAGGTCATGAAATTGCCAAAATATGCTATGTACATGTACATAAATGTGTTATGTGACAGATTAGAAAATGAAAATTCTGACTTTGTGGCTGGATTGCCCATCTCACATGTTCTACAGGTCTCAGGTTTTGCTAGTCCTCAAATATTTGTTTTGTTTTATTCACGTTATACAATAAACATTTAACCCTTTATCACTCAATGACGCAATAACTCGCTACATGAGTGCAGTTGCACTTCCTCAGTAGCGAGTTATTGCGTCATTGTATTTGTGCACTTATTCCTACGAAGCGAGTTTTGGCGTATTTTGGGTACCACGATCTTAGATCGCTGGTACACAAATGAATGTTAAATAAAGATACAAAATTATTGCCCTTACCTTTTAATCGTAATCTATAGTTATTCAATGCTTATTTTCGGACTCGAAGTCCGTGATTTTCGGCGGGAAAACTACGGGAAAACCCCCTCCAAATATGGAAGTCATGGGGAATTCCCGCCAATGACGTCGTCGTGTTGTGGCATCCTTAGCAACACACAAAACCATTGATATTCTCCCGTGTTTTTTCGTTGTTTCTGCCATCAAATGGCTAGTTTAAACCAGGATAATTCCGATCAAGAGTGGAAGAGGATCGACTATCGTCCCCTTCACGATCCATGGGAATCAGACGATGATATCCCACTCATTTAACCACTCAACGAAGACGAACTTGCCGAGGTGCGTGATTGACAGTGCGTCAAGCGCAAAATCAGAAAAAAATCAACTTTTAAGTTGATATATTGTAAACACAAATAATATCATATTTAACGAAATAAAAGATACAAATAAAAAATTGAAATTACTCGTTTAACTTGTTTAAAGCACTGCTCCCTATGCACTGCAGTGCACTACGCACTGTGCAACAATGTCTCTGAGGAGTAACCCCTCATGCAGTGCAGGGGACATGGCAACATTGTTGCGTTGAGTGATAAAGGGTTAACCATATGGTATCAGTTACATTTTAAGAAGATTGAATATGAAATACTCGTGCCCTTGAATATTTCTTTTTGCTATTAACTTTCTTAAGATAGGGTGCCCAGCTGGTGCCTACTTAAACCCTTATGCTGCTGGTAGCTAATTTGGCCTATACAAAATGATGCAAAAAACTGAAAAATGACTGAACCCCTGTCACATTGGTACTTATCTGAGAGTACTTAGCGAGAGCTATACAATGAATACCAACATGACAGAGTTTGTGTGGTGCCTCCTTGAGCTTTTGGCAAGTGTAGCCTTAGCATTGAAAGGGTTAAACAATTACAATCAACCCATAGAGACTGGATGGCCCAGTGTTTGTAATCATAGATGTAGTACTACCAGCCTGAGGCCTCTAGAGGCTAACTCTCCCTGGTACTACCAAGGATTCGTAGAGCCTGCATGTTGCTGATTGCATGACCATCTCAGATAGCATAGTTGTGATCAAAGCGACTGCTACTGGCTACTACCCTGAAGGCAGGCGCGAGTGAATGGAAATTATTCCATTTACATGGGTTGGCAGATGTCATTAACATATACTTTCTGGACATAATACCGTAGTCTTAGCCAGCAGGGCCTCTGGGTGTCATTTGGACACCTAAACCCTCAAAACCATCCCTCAGGACACCCAAAGATCTTTGTGAGGAATTTCTAAAAATGTCAATTTCAAGCATGTTATTGAATTTTTCCACCTCAATACAACTCCATTTACATTTTATAAGTGTATCATGCCTTATTTCAATAAGTAAATGCATGTTAAACGTTATGGTAGTAATATAAGTATATTCTGGTATCCCCTGAAAAATAGGATGCTCAATTTTTTTACAATTGTCAATTTTGGACACCCAGTTTCAATATCCTGGCTAAGACCCTGCTGGCAGGGTGTTTGTGTGTCATTTGGACATCCTCAAAATTCAGCTCTTAGGACACCCCAAAACTTCTGAGCTTAATTTCTTTAAATTGCAATCTCAAGCATATGTTGGGATTTATTCACTTCCAAATTCCAGTTGTCCTCCATATAATTCCAATGACGTTATTTGAGGATAGTATGCCTTATTTCAATTGGTGAATACACGTCCATGATGGTAATTTAAAAGAATATTGTAGTCTCCCTTTAAAAATAAGATGCACAGATATTTTAGGATTGCCTTATTTTTGGATTCGGGCACCCAGTTTCTAAATCCTACCTAAGACCTTGCACTAAAGTCACATTTGTTTTCAACTGCTGTCTGCTGGTTTATACCTGTTGAAAGGTTCCATTGTACTTTTCACAAATTGACATGTTTTCCTATTGTCTTTCAGTGTGGCCGGGCTACTTCAATGCCATTTCAGTCCAGAAAGAGAATGAAGACCTGTTCCTACATTATCAAGAAAACAAAGCCATCTATCTAATAGGTAAGACTGTTTTCCAGCTAATTTAGCTAATACAAAATGATGCAAAAAAAAAAAACCTGAAAAATGATTGAAACCCTGGCATATGGTACACATTTGAGGGTACTTAGTGAGAGCTATCCAATGAATACCAACATGACACTGTTTAGATGGTTTTCAAAAAATATTTGCGTCCTTGTGCTTTGGATGAAAATCTATTTCCATCCTTCAATAATTTCATGCATTAGTTCATTTCTATGTTATTTTGAATTTTTTTTTTGGACATTGATCTATTGACACTTTTTATCGGTGACTCTGAGTATGAAAGGGTTAAGGTATAACTTTTCAGTTGTCAAGTTTCTTTGCTTTGAAAATCATGTTTTTATTGTCTTTTAAGGTCTTCTGAGTAGCCTTTGCGTGGCGCTGGCTCTGGGAATAACATGCTGCTGTTTCTCCTCTGTCATAACCTACTTTGACAGTCTGGACCCAGGCCTGAAGCCACCGACGCCAGCCTCGCCAACCCCAGTCAAGTAAGTGCTGCCCTCTTTTGGTTCGAAAAATAAACACTTGAATTTCGGGTCTTTATTGGCAATTTATTTGAATGAGAATGGTGCAATGAAAACGCATCTAGTATGTGCTGCATAGTCTTAGCCAGGATTTTGAAAGTGGGTGCCCAAAATTGGGTATCATAAAAATTTTGGGCGTCCAATATTCTAAGGGGGGCCATTAGACTGTTAATCCTGTTAATTTACCTACGTCTTCAATTTGCTGTTATTTGCCGACTTGATCCGTAAAATTAGTATCGGAAAATTCTGAAAGCTTCTGATCTGCAAGTTTGAAACATCAATGGGCGAATTGTATATATCTGCCCTGTTCTTTAAGCTGAATGCAGGTAAAGGTAAAGGTATTTGGTTTGCAGTCTTGTATCCACCGAAATGTTCACACGACCTTCCTTCCCTAGCAGGAAATCGTTTCAATCCCCGGAGGGATATTCCAGAGCAGCTGGCAGCATATAGCGCACAAGCTCTTAGCACTGCCTTATTAATGCTAGGTACCCATTTTACAGCAGGGTAGACTGAGGCAATATGGAATAAACTGTCTTGCCCAAGAACAGACCAAAGTGCCCCGGCCGGAAATTGAACCAGCGACCTACTGATTACTAGTCCAACAACTAACCAACAGAGCTACTTTGTAGACTAGGTGGGCTAGGACAAATATGCAGAGCACATTTATTTCATTCTGATAAAGGGTGGAAATGGGTAAATTGCAATTGGTACTGACTAGTGACTGTTTGTTGACTTCACTCGTCAAAACCAAGATGAGAGCTGACACCAACCTGTTCGAAAGCAAATTTCACGGCTTATCAGAGTTAATTTCAATGGATTCTCCCTAGCCCCTTTTATCACTTAATCATATAACATACGTATAATCTGAGTGGAGGTGTCACTCTGTCCTACTGGGGGTACTGTAATAGTGTCAATGTGAGAACAGCTAACTTCTGTTTTTAATTTGCCCATCACATATGATCACAAATCATTAAATTTAAATTCGGCAATTTCTAAAAAAGACTTAATCGCCATATTTCAGACATGGCAAGGATTCAACTTTTAAGGGTTTGGGCGCCCAAATGACACCCAGATGCACTGCTGGCTAAGACTGGTTTTATCCATTGTGATACCGTGGATATCTTATATTTTTCTCATCTGAGTAAATTATTCCATTTTTCTCTTTCCAGGCAGATGTCAGGCCATTCATTCCACATCAGCTACACGATGGCCCTCGTCAACGGCGCTGTGGTGTTCGCATACACACTCTGGTACAACAAGGAGAATTTCTGGCTCTTATAGGGGGAGCCACCGTCCACTCTGCAAAATGCTAGCATGCTATTTATTAAGAGCATTTTAAAGATGGATGGTATCTGTCACAACACAGGGTCCAACAATATCACTGGCCTGACTCTAGCTGCCTGGCAGTATTAGCCCTGGTCCTGCTGAACCGTGAAATATCCGAGCAACACTCAGGGCCTTAGCCAGAATTTCAAAAATGCCTGTCCAAAACAGCAATTTCAAAATTTCTGCCCATCCAGATTTAGCTACTAATCTACTACTAATCCACCTTCAGTTATGTCCTAGAAGGTGGTTTGTATTATTTGGTTATTACACCCCAAAAGACAAAATTGAAAAATCTTCAAAGAGATTTTTGCCTGTCCAAACAGGAGGTTTTTAAAAAACTACCTGTCCAAAAGACAGGCAGGACAGGTCCTGGCTAAGTCCCTGGCAACGCTAACTAACCTGCTGTGCATAGTCAGGAAATGTCTCTATGCACTGTCTACAGGATCCTCTATAGGCGCCTGTATATGACCCAAAGCAGCTCCGCTTTAAAGATACCCCTTAGACCACCCTTTTGATATGTGGCAAGTTTGGCGTAACTACTAAGTACTCAAAATTCAAGTTGTGCCCCTAAAACCCTAAAAGTCAATTTCGTCTCCTGGGACCAAAAACAATGCAGTTATCAGGGTAGCTTCTATTCAGCAGGACAAGGGTTAATGATGAGTCACTGAGGCTAGTAATATGTCTACCACATGTCTGGACCACACAAGTGGAAATCCTGAGAGCGAGAAATAATATCACTCAGAAAGGGATTATCTGATGCTTTCCTATCCTGTAAAGGTGATATCCTAGGATTGGAATGTCATTTCTTCTTAAAAAAGTAATAATGAAATGTTTGTTCATTAATAAATATTGCCAAACTCATTTGATAGTGAGCAATAAACAATTTTAAATTGTCTGAACCCTTCCAATGCTATGGCTACTTTGGTCTAAAGCACAAGGATGTAAAGAGTTTTGAAAACCATTTAAACCCTGTCATGTTGGTATTCATTAGAGCTCTCACTGAGTACTCTCAGATGAGTACCCATATGCCAGGGTTTCAGTGATTATTCAGCTTTTTTGCATCATTTTGTATTGGCAAAATTAGCCCCCAGCAATATAAGGGTTAATATTTCATATGGGGTTAAGCTAGGAGCTTCAGCATGGCTAATAGTTATCAGGTGCTACTATTCCACTGGACCAGGTAAATCATTACTGTCATTGAGGGACCCTGCCTAGTTATAGTTATTTATAGCTTATATGGTGCTATGGGGTTAGATGTCGTGGTAACAACACATGTGACCACACAGTGCTTTTCTTTGGCACTTTCATCACACCTTCATCATTTTTCTGTTTTTAAGAATGACCAAGACTAGTTCATTTACCTACAGATCAATTAAAGAATTAGCAATACTGTATGAAGTACACATATCTACAGATCAATTAGAGTAACACCCTTGTGTATATTCTCTATTGTGTTACAGGTACCTAGTCTGATGGTGGTTCATTCAGACAAATAAGAGCTGTGCTCTATATAATTGGTGCTTCTAATATTAACCATCTCTTACAGTATTATACACTTCAAGTGATTAACAAATACAGTCAGGATAAACAGGATAAATTGACCCATACATGCCAAGAAATCTTCATAGCTATATATGTCTGGATCTATGATGCTTTTGAATATAACTTTGGAATTAAGCAAAACATCACAAAATATTTATGGAGAGTTTTTGGTTAGGTTTTGATCAATATTCTCCTTTGAATATGATATGGAAAGAAATTTGCCAAAGTGGTCATGATGTTATTGGGTGCTACATGTATGATTGGATTAAAAGTGACACTTGAATATACATGTGTTCTAAATTTAAAGGTGCAATAGAATATGATTTTCAATAGTGGTAAAATGAGGGACCACGCTTTCAGTCTCTTGAGCAGGGCTGAGAGTACTCATTACATATCCTTTTGAACAAGTATTTCGTTAAAAAAACACCTTGATATAGTAACAAGATCATAATAACCTCAAGAAATCGGGATAACTGAGAACATCTCAAAAAGCATGTTATTATGGTGTTGTAATACTTTAAGTGTACTTATTACAATACTTCTTTTATAGATGATAAAATATTACTACTGGTCAAGAAAGAGGCTGCTTAGGATGTGGGAATGAAATGACTATCATTTTTAAATCCGTAAATCTTGCTAAATAAGCATGATTAGAAATCAATATTAGGGCTGTGGATGAATGATCTGAATTTACTCCCGCTCTTCAACCAATTCATAGAAAAAAGTGGTATAATTTTTGTGAGGTTGAAGTCACACCACTTTGGCCTAAGAGATATTTAATCTTTATCATAATTGGTTGCTGTTAGGTTTGTATATATTATTTTGCCTGCAAATTTGTCATATTTTGTGCATGCGGTAGCTAAGGGGTTGGAGAAAGTCACCCTCCAACAGAGATATATTAACCCTTCCAATGCTGAGGCATTTTAACCCTGTCATGTTGGTATTCATTGGATAGCTCTTGTTGTGTACTCCCAGATAAGTACCCATGTACCAGGGTTTCAATCTTTTTTTCAGGTTTTTTACTTTCAAACCCTCAACCTCACCCCCCCCCCCCCCCCCCCCCCCTTGGTCAAGGGATAACCAATCACTTGGCCATCCCCCATGCATAACATAAAGAAATAAACTATAATTGCCTAGAATCCCCTTTCCCTCTCCCATTCACCCACTATCTCCCTCTAGGGAAAATTCAAGTGTGTCCCTCCCTTTATTTCTTAGAACCCTTTAACCAATCTTAGATTGCATACACTCCTCCATTAAAACCCCATAACCCCCTCAAGAAAAAATATAGCATAACCTATCCTACACCCCCCCCCCCCCCTCCCCAAGAAAAAATTTAACTACAAACTTTTATTTTTGGAATACATTATACAACTGTTTTCTTTGATGCAGCTTTAAGTATCGTTTGCCATAATTTTTGCAATTGTTTCACCCCTATGTGTTGCTTCTCTTAAGAAATATATCAGATCTGTGAAAGATGCAAGAGATTTACAAAAAAGGAATATATTGTTTACTTCATCGCATAAAACCCAATTCATGTTGTTTAAGTTATTTTAATGTTAGAACTATTATCATGGTAATAGATAATACAATGTATGAACTGGGAAAGCTCCACTATGGGCAAATGTTCTAGAATTGTGAATGTTTGTATTTAAAGGAAGATCTTTAATTTCTGACACACAGATCAAGTTCAGAGAAATTTGAATTTATGTCAAGTCGTTCTTAGACAAAAAAGAATGTGTCACCAAATACAATGATTTTTTAAAATAAAGGATGGCATATCTGCAATTAAAACACTTTGTAACTTTTTCACATGTAGAACTTCAGAATGGGCTGACATCTTAATGCTTAAGAGTTCCTCAAAAATTGTCGTCTGCATCTTTCATACTTTTGGCAATAGCTTTGGAATTCAGAATGGTTTTATGAAATATTTGAAGGGGAGTTGTTGGTAATGTTCTGGACTCTGGTCAACATTTCTCCTTCAAATCTTTTCCCATATTTCCTTTTGCTTGAAAGATTTCATCGAAATTGTCAGGCTGCTTTTGGCCGCTGCAAGCATTAATGGGTTAAGGCTCCCATTTAACCCTTGTCATGCTAGACCCCCATATGGGAGAACCCATCCCCTGGGACCAGGGATATTGTGGGTCTACCCACCAAATCAGAAGGATTTCATAGATTTCTATTACTGTTTCTATTAGTGGTCAGGGCATGTGAGCAAGTTACCAGTAACTTTGGGTTAGATGGTGGTTTCAGCCAATTACAATGGGGCCTAAAAAAAGAAATTGTTTCCTGTAACGGTCCGAAAAAATAGGGTAGGTAGGTCGGTAAAATTTTTGCATTATTTTTTTGGTCAAAAATATGTGTTTTATGCATGTTTTAAGTTGATTGGGAGTTGGGAGGGCGGAAAAAAACTTTAGGGTAGGGATCTTTTGAATAAAAACTTGTTAGGGTAGGGTTACAGGAAACAAACAACTTTTTTTTTTTTAGGCCTGGGCAAGTCATGAACTAGCCTAGATATGTCAGAAAAAGTGCTGATAATAGAAACTCCATAATTTCTAAAATATGCTGTGAATTTCTTTCTACACTAACCGAACTTCAGATTAATATTTTGGCTGTTAGATTTCTATCTAACATAAGCCAGCAGGATGTCATAGCATCATGTGGACACCAAAACCTTGTAAAATATGCCAAAACTGTCAGACCTTGGTGCTTCAACAACCAGGTATTGTGAGAAAATGTATGTTTCATGTAATTGCTGCTATGTAAAAGGCCAAGGTGCTTTATGTTTCAATTGTAAGGCACATCATTATCCCTTCAAATGCTAAGGCTACTTTTGTCCAAAGCACAGTGTTGCAAAGGTTTTTTTGACAACCTTCTAAACCTTATCATGTGCGTATTCATTAGAGCCCTCACTGAGTTCTCTCAGATGTGTACGCGTATGCCAGGGTTTCAGTAGTTTTTCAGCATTTTTTGCATCATTTTTGTTTTGGCCAAATTAGCCACCAGTAGCATAAGGGTTGTGAATGGTTTGTGATTTATCGAGTTTGCTTTGATTTGTTTCATGATGTCATTTGGTTGTGCAAGTAGTTTTTTGTCATTCCTAAAACTGCAACAGGCAGGACACCCTTATTTATTGGACTGTCATACATTACCCACCTATAAAGAAGCCAAAAGTTATGTAGATGCTTGTTTATTATTTATCCATTTGATCCATTAACTTTTTTACTTCTCGTAGAAGGCAGCGTTGTATGTGGTTACTACTCTTACTAGCTGTGAACACTATATTTTTGGCAGCTAAGATTGTTCTATTCTAGTAGTCATTGTGAAATATATGAATAGAGGTTGAAAATATGATCTTGATATGTTTATAAGATTTTGGATCATGGATTACACATAGAATCCTTCAACAGGAAATAGTGTATGGTATACAGGTCTACTCTCTTGGGACAAAACGTTTGGGGGTCGCGGTCAAAAATAAGGGTTTTCTGTCATCTTTTGAATCACTTATTTGCTGTTTTTATTTATCATGATTGATATTTATAGAAATTTAATGTGCAGATATTTTTATGTTCTTTAATCATACACAGGTTTTGACCACAAAGGATAATTACTACCGAAACTGATGTCAAGAGATGACAATGGAACTCTCGGTATCTGAGGTGTGTTTGGTTTATAGCTGACCTAGTATAGTTGTTATTATGAATGCCTGTAATGTCAATATTATAGTTATATTTGATTGTTTCTGCCAGGGGGGAGTTTTATATAGATCTTTATGTAGAAGATTTTGAAGATGTGTTTGAATAAATGTGCATGCAAACAGAGGATGTAGAAGGTGCTGGGCAATGAAGGGAGAGATTCTGGAAGGTAGATAAGATTAACCCTTTTTCTGCTGGTTTCTAATTTGGTCAACATGAAATGATGACAAAAAGCTGGAAAATTACCGAAATCATGGCAAATGGGTACTCATTTGATAGTACTCAGTGAAAGCTTTCCAATGAATACCAACATGACAGGTTTAAGACGATTTTCATAATTCTTTGCTTTTTGTGCATTTGGACTAAAATAATCTCAGCAGCATAAGGGTTAAAGAAAACTAGGCCGAACCATGTGCCAGAGTTCGCGTTCTGAAGTTTATAACAGTAATGTGTAACGATTGAGTGTAGAAAACCTTTATAAAATCTAGTTTACCATCTGAAGTATAAAATAGGAATGTGTTACGATTGATTCACATTGTGAAGTATAAAACGGGAACATGTAACGATTCACTAACGAATGAATGTGAAAATCCTTTATGAAAACTAGTTTCGATGTCAATGGTTAATGTACTTTGGAATAATTGTTAATTGTGAAAAGTGGGTAACATTTATTTGAGTACTAAATTATTTTCTAATCCTATACTAATGACTAAAATAAAAAAATCTCCTTTGTTCTATGTATAAGTCCTATGGGCTTTGAAATGAGTTTCTCTATCTGTTATGGGGGTCTGAAATGTGAAATAAAGTTTTTGGTTTGAGTTGCAATAGGTTAAATTTACTTCATTTCTTGTGGTATATTTTTAAATTGTGATAGGTTCTCTTTCCTTTGTTTCTTTGTGCATAATATTTGAACAGATACCAGTAATGTGTTCACATTAAGCTACTGATTATTGATACACATTGTCTTTGTTGGATTATATATGTTTACATAGCTTTTATTGTTGAAATAAATAGTAAAACTGTACGTGTGTCAATTAGAATGTTGTCCTTTTCCTAAATGGAAAAAAATTTTCATTTTTTGTTCACTGTTCTGGACCCGAAGGTTCATAAGTATGCCAGTAGCCAATAAAGGATGAGTAGGTTCACCTCCCACTTCAATTAACAGGGGTCAGGCTATGGTTAAAAACTTGAAGAGGCCACAGGACTTCAGGTTTTCAAATCGCCTTAGCCCAACCCAAGATCTCATAGCCCTAGATTTTTTATATGCTGCAGTCCTTCCCTAAAACAGTTTTTGAAGGTGTAAGCTATCTTTTCACTGTTCTATAGCATATTGGAATGGTACCAAAGGACAACTGATGTGTCAAATGGTGTTCTTCAACTGATTTTAATTATTGATATTGCTCTGAGCATGATCTTAAATTTTTACTTTTCTTATAGCTAGCCGGGCTACGAAGGCAAATATCATTATAGCCCAACACAATATGCTGTAGCCATTGGCTAGGGGCCAGTGTCTGGCTGGACCCCTGATTAAAATTAGATTTTTTTTAGAGTGACCAACACACCAAATCGTCAAACACAGCAACACAATACTTAGACCCCCAGAAAACCTCGAGAACAGTGCAGTAAGAATCCCCAAAATATGTCTTTAAATAGCGATAAGTTTAGCCAGCTGAAGCTGACTGTAATTAACAAAAACACATCATGAAAGAGCAAGTAAAAAACGCTTGTAATTTTCAGCTTGTTTATTTGGGTCATGCAGCATCCATCATAATGAAACATACATTCACATACATTTCAGATATTGGGGATGGGCACCCCAGAATATCTGCGCTGCCTGTAGCCCAATGGGCTCCCCTGATATATTTTTCATTTCGAGCCCTGTGTGCGATGTCCATATTAGAATTCCAGGCCCTTCCAATGCCAAAGCTACTCTCTTTTTACGAATGAAGGGGCTAAGATTTTTGAAAACCATCTAAACCTTCTCATGTTGGTATTTATTGCATGGCACCCACCGATTACTCTCAGATGAGTACCTATGTGCCAGGGTTTCAGTGATTCAGGTTTTCTGCATCATTTTGTATTGGGCAAATCAGCCGCCACCTGCATAAGGATTAAATAAAGCCCTGTTGTACGTAGGGATTAACCCAGCACACCTCAGATTTACACATGAAGACAATATGTCTCTTCTACAGGGCATTGTTAGCACCTTAACCCACACTTGAGAGTTTCTCTGGAAGGTATTGTCTGCTACACTCCTACTTTTAAAAATAACTTGTGAATAAAGTGAAAGTTCACATTTCAGCTTCAGGCAAACTTTTCTCCTTCAAATGCATTCAAGAAAATGCTTCTGTAAGTAAAATATTTCCAAAATCGTCAGGCCCCCTTTGGCCGCTCTGAGTGTAAATGGGTTAATAATTCCTTGCGTTACTTATGAATTTTTAAGCACCTCATCCAGTCAGTGCCTCGGCATAAAATGATTCTAATGTGTCGGCACTGGTTTCAGGGTTTGTTTAGCCTGCACTCGGTACACTCTTAGATGAATAAAAGAATGGATATGTAGCAAGAAACCAATCACTATATGTGCTATAGTGAGGACCTGGCTATTCCAGAGGTCTCAATCTGGTCTGAGTGTGATGTCAATAGGAGACAAAGATCAATGAGGGCTCTTGTAACGTTTACATTACAGAGAAAGCTGCACACCAACATGTGCAGAACTTAACTTTTGGGCTATTCACCGCAGCCTGGTTGTTTAAGTTGACCGGCTGGTTTCATATCCACTTTTTTTTATTCATCTAGAGTACACTGTTTGGGATATTTCTTCCGGGCCTATTTTGGTATTGCAATAAACGTTTCTGCTGAAAGGAGGCTATAGGAAATCAAATCTGCATACTTCGGATCCTTTTTTACAGGATTTTGATTGTCCCTTTGCTGTGCATTTGAACGCTTGTCACCATTTGAGGGCCTGCCCTGATGACCGTGTGGTCCAAGGCATTGCCACTGACTGCTAGCTTTCTCTCACCACTGTCCACCGGTGCATGTAAGAAAGTAGCCAGTGACTTGGGGTTAGGTGGTGGTTTACGCCAGGTACTCTGATGTCCTCTACCAGTTACAAGAGGCTAATCATGAATTAGCAGCAGTATGACAGAAAAAGTGAGAATAATCGAAATTCTAAATTTCGCAGCACCAACTATATATTTGTACAAATAAATTAAACATCTATGACTTGGTATTTCAAATTTTTTGATCAAGGATTGGACTGGCTTCTAGCCGAATAAGCTTCTGCAGATCCTTGTAACCATGCTTTCAACCTCCTCAAAAGATCTCCCCACGTGACTTCATCGTCTGTTCTCGACACCAGCACTATATTTTCTACCTCCTCCTCAGAAGAGTCAATTTGTGGCGAGTCTCTATAAGCATCCTTGATTTTCTTGAGCTCCCTATTGACATTATAGTGGCTCATCTGTAAATGTAGGATGGGCACTATCATGTTAAATTTGTTTATTTTGCTATTGATGTCTTTGATGTTTCCCTCAAACTCTCCCTGCTGTTTTTTCCACCGGCTGAGGAGCTGCTTAGTGTAAGGAGGATCCCCTAGGCGGCGCCTTTCTCTCTCCGCTGTTTCCCTTGACCTCGCCAGCTGTTGCCTGTAGAAAATAAAACATTGTCTCAAATACTGTACACAGCTTTAATTTGGGGTGCTAAAAAGGTTGCTTTACAGCCCTACTGGAGGTATTTGTGCTACTTTAAATTTGCGCATTCAAACTGTATTAATACAAAACACGATACTGTAGAACACACAATGTTAGCGTCTGTTTATATATAGCGTACATAGCGTGTGGTTCTGCTTCGCTATATATAAAAACGCTGTACTTTTTTACTGTACTGGCGCTGTCAGCGGCGGCTACCGTCGCTTACATAAAGATACGCTATGATGCGAAAATTCCCCAATTCGCTATATTTGGGACACGCGTCATATATGTGTTCTACAGTATTCATTTGAAGGATGCTATTTTGGCACTATCATGGGGAGCACGAAAATAGCAAAAATTTAATGCCTGTAAAAAATATCAGGTATACAGTATAGTGAGGAACCTGCTGTACGAGAAAATCCACGGGGTGCAGATTCAGTCTTTGGAATACCATAGAAGCAGTTTACACAGCTATAACCATTTGCACTTCGGGTAGCCTGAATTTGCTATAAAAAGTAAGACCACTAATTTAGTTCAAGCCAGGAAATAAATTTTAAGAAAATGATAGGATGATGTGCTCCTCTTTTGAAATGAATAATAACTTAGTCTTAGAAATTAGGTTACATCTAGCATTTCAGTTTCAGCAAGACAAGGATTAAACATTTCCACATTTGTTGAGTTATGTTCAAAAACTTCAGACCACAAGTGCACTCAGGAGGACGATGGGTTAACGAGACAAATCAATCCTAGCCCTTCCACTGTAGAATAGGAAATTAATCCGAGTGGTTTAATCTGCCAAACTTTTCAGTTTTCAGTTCTGTATAATGAAAGTCGGAAGTATTATTCCTGTTATTAGAATATTGACCCTAATATTGGCTTTTACGACTAAAACATCTCTGATAAAATCCAAAATCACAAATTCAGTTAATTTGCAACTCAGATTAACTTCCTATTCTACAGTTTATTGTACCTTATTTCCCTCTGTAGCTCAATCCACTCAGGGGTGAAGCCGTTGTCGATGAGGATCTTGTTGAGGTTATGTGTGGTTGTGTCGACCAGAGGGTTGTGGTTGGTGTACTTCAGGGGCTTGCCTTTCCCCGGCAGATTGTCGAAGTCCCCGCGGGCCATCGACTCCTGTATCAGGTCCTCCACCAGCCGATCCATGGCATTCCTAGAATTCAGAGAAAACTCTTCATATTCACATAATTCACTTTGACTTGGTTCAACCATAGTCTTGGCCAGCAGGGCGTCCGGGTATCATTTGGACACCCAAACCCTAAAAAATCATCCCTCAGGACACTAAAAAATTTGAGAGGAATTTCTCAAAATGTATATTTGAAGCACAAAAAAGAATTTTCTCATCTCAATATTATACCCGTAATATTGCATGAGGATATTATGCCTTATTTCAATATGTAAAAAAATATTTATGATTGTAATCTTAGTATATTGTGCTCTCTCTTGAAAAATAGGACGCCCCAAAATTTAATAATTGTCAATTTTTGGCACCCAGTTTGTAAATCCTGGCTACGACCCTGCTTTGTGGCATATTTCAGGTTAGCATATTCATACAAGAAAACTCATATAATGCAGTCAAAAGTGGAAGGCAACATATGCTTGAGTTCGGCAGTCTCACCTGTGCCTATGATAAGTTAACACTTCCAAAGCTGAGGCTACTTTGGTCCCAAGCAAATGAGTGCAAAGTTTTTGAAAACCATTTAAACCCCGTCATGTTGGCAGTATCTGCAAGAAGCTAGTTGGTATCAGCCTGCTGCAATCAGACATCTTATCGTACACCATTTTCACAACAAGGGTAACAAATTTATCATCAGCTCTCCAACCTGAAATAAATTTTGAATTACGATAAGCACCACAAGTTGTAAGTTCAAGGTTCTTGCAGCAGCTAGTATCAGAGTGAAGCTGATGATAAGTAACCATTTAGAAGTTTCACATATTAATTTTTCAAAAAAAAGGGCTAACTGATTCTCACTCTTCATGACAAAATGTACCTGATAGTTCTTTTCTTTGTAGCTTTTTCTCGTTTTGCTAATAAGGGCATCTTCATACTTTGCAAAGTAACCATCTATAAGTTTCACATAGTTTTAATTTTTTTTAAAGGCGTACTGATTCTCATTCTTTGTCACAAAATGTACCTGATAGTTCTTTTCTTCGTGGCTTTTCTCGTTTTGCTTATAAGGGCATCTTCATACTTGGCAGCTAGCTTCTCAGTCCTGTACTCATGCACTCTCTCATTGGCCTTGTGCACTCGGTAGGTGTGATACTGTTTCTCCCTCTGGTGGGGAGTACCTGAACCAATACCCTGCAGAAAAATAACACATTCAAATTAACCAAACAAAGATGAGGAATTTGTTTGTTTTCATATTTACAAGAAAAGTGAAAATTAATCATAACCCAGGATGAAAGTAAATATAACTTTAATTTTGAATGAGAAGTTAGTTCTATATCAAGTGCTTCAATGAAATCTTTTCTAAACCATATTCTCTAATAATTACAAGTAGATGTACTAATGAATTGGCAGATGTGAACATAATTGTATGGCATTTTTTACCCAAACAGATAATTAACAATAACAATACCTTAAGGCAAATCAAGATGCAGAATACTTAAGGCAGGTCATTCACTCATAAAAGGCAAAATATATGAACTGATCCTATGGGAGAACATCCTCCTCATGTTTAACCATTGCATAAACGAGATATAACTTAGCCAGCACCTGTCCAGCCTGTCTTTTGAACAGGCAGTTTACTTTGAACCTCCATTTTGGACAGTGAAAAATTTCTGTGAAGAATCTTCAATTTTGCCTTTTTGTGGGTAGTAACCAAATATATTCCTGACAAACTATATTCAAGGACATGGTAGAAGTGTTAATTGCCATTTTTGACTTATCACTTACTTTCTTCATATCCATTCCAACCATGAACAAGATAGACGCCAGTGGCGTCAAGAGGTTGATTCCTTGTATGTCTTTTTGTAGTTAATCATTTGCAATTTTTTGTTTTTTTAATATTTTGCTATTTTGAAATTTTTCTGATTTTTGTGTTTTTTCGTTAGTGGTTACAGACTGATACACACTTGTAATGCTGCTGATGATACTTACAGACTTTTTAATCAAAAACCAAGTTTGTGAATAGACATTAATATCAGTTTGGAGCACTATAAAACATTTTCCTTTTTTATGAAATTCTTTATCTTTTTATCATACCTAATAGTGCCAAAAAATACATCTGAAACACATATCTTTCAAATTTTTCATAAGATTTCTATCTAAAACCCTCCCTCAAATATTTTCCAAAACTATAACCCACTTCTGGCTATCCAGAAACTTTGACAAACTCACCACCCACCATCACCTATCCAGTAGATCACCAAACATGAACGGGAAAAGCCCACATCCTGCACTGCAAATGACAGTCAACAAAACCCCACCAATAGCATGCTTGCCACAACTTACTTAATGCTGCCTGAAGAACTTAAGTCCGTGACTTACCCTTACATGAAAATGGCCAAACACTGCCAGAATGCAAACATGCACAAGGATCAACCTTATGGTCCCTTAAAGGGCATATGCCCCTGAACCATGTGATTTTGCTACCAGATGATGAATTATAGGAGCCAAGTTTGTGAACGGACATTAAATATCAGCTTAAAGCATTTTAAAAACTTTTCCTTTTTTTGAAATTCTTTATCTTTTCATCATACCTAATAGTGCCAAAAAATACAGCTGAAACACAAACCTTTCAAACTTTTCCCTGGGAGCATGCCCCAAGATCCCCAAACCTGGACAATGCACCCCTGGCAAAACCATACCGTCGTGGTGGCCGCACAGGAATTTAATAGCCCCTAAACTTAAAATCCTGGGAGCCAAATCTGCTCCTGTCTGAAAATGTTAAAGTCAATCACTGATGCATGTAACAAACTGACTGGCTGCCTGCAAATAACACCACATCAAAATCAAACATGTTGCCAACAGCCAAAAATCCACTCCCCCTTAACAGAGGCTTGTGACTCTCCCCCACAACACAAAATGTTAACACATAAGCTAAGTATATACAACAAAGCCCATGCATTAAAATAAGTGCCGGCTCTCAAATATTAAAAAAGACCAACAGTTAAACAGCGAATAAAAAATTTCATCATAACCTAAAATTCAGCACGCATAAATAAAATGCAACTTTTGACAAACTAAACTAATCACTAAGCCTATCCGCCAAATATAAACATGAACATTTTAACACACATACTTCAGAAAAAGAGAGCGATGGGGGGCGGGGTTAAAAATTTGACATCTGACATATCATCAAAGTAACACAAAACATTTACATGAAGATGGCCAAACACTGCCTAAAAGCAAACATGAACAGGGATCAACCTTATGTACCCTTTAGGGGCATATGCCCCTGGTTCATGTGATATTGCAACCAGATGAAAAAATATACGAGCCAACTTTGTGAAAGGACATTAAATATATGTTTGGAGCATTTTAAAACATTTTCCTTTTTCCTTAAATTCTTTATCTTTCTATCATACCTAATAGTGCCAAAAAATACATCTGAAACACATATCCTACAATTTTTTCATAAGAATTCTATCTAAAACCCTCCCCCAAATATTTCCCAAAATTATAACCCACTTCTAGCTATCCAAGAAACTATGACAAACCCACCATCACTCATCCAGTAGATCACCAAACATGAATGGGAAAAGCCCACATCCTGCACTGCAAATGAGAGTCAACAAAACCCCACCAATAGCATGCTTGCCACAACTTACCTGCTGCTGCCTGAAGAACATTAGTCTGTGACTTACCTTTACATGAAAATGACCAAACACTGCCTGAGTGCAAACATGCACAAGGATCAACCTTATGGTCCCTTAAGGGGCATATGTTCCTGGATTATGTGATTTTGCTACCTGATGATGAACTATAAGAGCCAAGCTTGTGAATGGACATTAAATATCAGCTTAGAACATTTTAAAAAAAATTCAACTTTCTTGAACTTCTTTATCTTTTTATCATACCTAATAGTGCCAAAAAATACATCAGAAACACAAACTATTCAATTTTTTCCCTGGAAAAATGCTCCAAAACCCCCAAACCTGGACAGTTAAAACATTTCCCTTCCACTGAAATTCTTTATCTTTTTATCATACCTAATAGTGCCAAAAAATACAACTGAAACACATATCCCTCAATTTTTTCAAAAGAATTCTATCTAAAACCCTCCCTCAAATATTTTCGAAAACTATAACCCACTCCTAGCTATCCAAGAAACTATGGCAAACTCACCACCACTAATCCAGTAGATCACCAAACATGAATGGGAAAAGCCTACAACCAGCACTGCAAATGACAGCCAACAAAACCCCACCAGCAGCATGCTTGCCACAACTAACATGCTGCTGCCTGAAGAACTTTAGTCCGTGACTTACCTTTACATGAAAATGGCCAAACACTGCCTGAATGCAAACATGCACAAATATCAACCATATGGCCCCTTAAGGGACATATGCCCCTGGCCATGATCTTCCGCCACTAAAGCAGGTCCAGCACTACCAGAAACCCAATATGCATGCAATAACTTTGTACTTAAACCTAAAATAGACTGATACACACTTGTAATGCTGCTGATGATACTTACAGACTTTTTAATCAAAAACCAACTTCTTTATCTTTTTATCACACCTAATAGTGCCAAAAAATACATCTGAAACACATATCTTCCAAACTTTTCATAAGATTTCTATCTAAATCCGCACTTAAAAAAACTTCCCTATTTTTGAATTTCTTTATCTTTTTATCACACCTAATAGTGCCAAGAAATACAACTATAAGAGCCAGTTTGTGAATGTACATTAAATATCAGTCTAGAACAATTTCAAAAAAAATTCCCATTCTTTGAACTTCTTTATCTTTCTATCATACCTAATAGTGTTAAAAAATACATCAGAAACACAAACTTTGTAATTTTCCCTTTATTTTGATCAGTATTTTCGTTTGTTTTGCATCTTGGGCGATACAAATGCAGGGAGATGCTGCCTGGGCCCGAGCACTGGGTTGAAGGGGTATGGGACCGGCATCGGCATCATAGGGTAGAAGCCTGCATACTTCAGGTCTGCTACTTCACTCATGTTGAGAAGAGTTTCTAGGGACAGAACTGCAGGCAGCACTAAACATCAGGTAGACTGAAGGTACATCAGAGAAATTCAATACACCATGCAACCTGAAAAAATAATCATACATACCATCAAAGCAACACAAAAATATCAACACAAAACATATCTCACCAAATGCAATCTTATATTATCACACCGACACAATATCTTCTTTAAACAGTAATTGTTTTGTTTGAGGGACAGTGAAGATTTGCATGGTTTCTATATTTTGTGGATGTGTTTTTATAAAATTGTATATTGAGTGATAGTTTTGTATTGATACTTTTGTATTTATTTCAATTTAATGTATGCTTACTATTTTGGGTTGTCAGGTGAATCAAGTTCCTATGATGCTCTTTGGTGTAGATGCAGTATGATGTCGAAGCCAGTTTCTATGAGTGCTGCCTGCAGTTATGTCCCTTGACACCCTTCTCACCATGAGTGAAAATGCAATCCTGAAGTATGCAGACCATTAACCCTGCCATCCCATGCATTCGCATTACATGCTCTTTGGGCTTATAAGTTTGTGACCAATAAATTATAACAGTACACACTTTTCCTGTCACCCAAAACAATTAAAATCATATCTTTATCTAAAATACAACAACAGTGAGAACGGAAGGGATGGCAGGGTTAAAGGTCTGCTAACTTCAGGACTGCATACTACACTCATGGTGAGAAGGGTATATATACTGACTGCTGAAATCGCGATAAAAATATTTACTACTTCCGTTTTTTTCAAAGTTGTTTTCTTACGATTGTGGGGATCAAAAAAAATCCACAAATTGGCAGGATGGATTATTTAGAGTCTGTTTTCTTGAAGTTGAAACTTTTTTTCCGGTTTTAGTGGCGAAATTAATAAGTAAATTTAGAATTTCGCCAGGGTTCCTAAATCAACATTCCAAAAAGCCGTTTTTGCCGTTTTTTTCCGAAGTCGCCATTTTTTTTCAAAAATTACAAATATAACCAACAAGTTATGATAATAGGGTAAAAGCCCTATTTGTTGCGAACACTTTGATGGGCCATTTGTAAATTTTGACCCAGAAACGGCGACGTGACAATTTATTGAAAAAAGTATGTTTTTTGTGTGAAATGCACACAATGCATATCAATGCCCTAATCTCGCTATATCAAAAAAATCAACTTCCGGTTGTAGCGAAAAGCTATTTTTTCGCTTCCAACCTGAAGTTGAATTAAAAAAATGATTGAATCAGATAGATGAGGATCTCATCTATCCAGGTAGGTAGTCATATTGTGATCGGGGGGAGATAGCTTGATGAAATTGACAGGAATCGGCGAGGTACCATTGAGAATGTACTAATCGCCATGGTCAACACGCCACCATCGATGCGTGTTGACAAATATCTCAAAATATTTTCGATTTTCCGAAACCAAAAGAATTAATCTTAATAATATAGATACTTGGCTTGTTAATTCTTTTGGTTTCAGAATTTTAGAGTTAGAGATGGCCACAAACGAAAGCTTTGAAATCGGGGTGCAAATTTCGTCAAACCCGATATTCAAAATGGCGGAGGGTAACCTAGCCAATGTAAAACATACGTGAATGAACACGTAGTACAAAGAGGGATACAAATAGCCGCTCATTGGTTAATAAACCGCGGGAAAGAGTACCACGTGGTGTGACGGTGAGGCAGTGAGACCGCTCATTGGATAATTCACTATATCAAAAAAATCAACTTCCGGTTGTAGCGAAAAGCTATTTTTTCGCTTCCAACCTGAAGTTGAATTAAAAAAATGATTGAATCAGATAGATGAGGATCTCATCTATCCAGGTAGGTAGTCATATTGTGATCGGGGGGAGATAGCTTGATGAAATTGACAGGAATCGGCGAGGTACCATTGAGAATGTACTAATCGCCATGGTCAACACGCCACCATCGATGCGTGTTGACAAATATCTCAAAATATTTTCGATTTTCCGAAACCAAAAGAATTAATCTTAATAATATAGATACTTGGCTTGTTAATTCTTTTGGTTTCAGAATTTTAGAGTTAGAGATGGCCACAAACGAAAGCTTTGAAATCGGGGTGCAAATTTCGTCAAACCCGATATTCAAAATGGCGGAGGGTAACCTAGCCAATGTAAAAAAAACGTGAATGAACACGTAAGTAAAATAGTACAAAGAGGGATACAAATAGCCGCTCATTGGTTAATAAACCGCGGGAAAGAGTACCACGTGGTGTGACGGTGAGGCAGTGAGACCGCTCATTGGATAATTCACCAGAGACAAACCACGTGGTGCTGTCACGTGATTAGCCGATCGCATTAAATATGCAGAAAACCCACGCATGCGCATCCACCCACGCATGCGCATCCAACGGCCGCCCCACCAGACCAGACGCGCTACAGAATCGTATTGGAGTGAAGAAAACGTAAAGTATAAACACGTAAAAATCCACCAAAAAAAAACTAGGCAACCCACAGAAACAATGAAACAAACATTATAAACTACACACCCAATTCTAACAGAAACAATAAACAAAACGACCCCACCACACCCCACTCTCCAGATCATGCGGCTAGAATTTTCCAAAAATGCCATGTAAGACAACATAGGGAAAATGCATCAACCAGCTCCCAGGACCCTCCCCGGGAATGCAAGACAACAAAAGCGAACTGAATAAAGGTTGTTGTACAACAACCTCTAAAAAATCAAAATTTCACAGATAATGGAATTCATTCCATAACTTCATAGTATTGATATTAAGAAATATATTTCAAAATTATTAAATTTCATTATTTATCAGACTGATCTTTTTAGACTACCCTTGTGGATGGACAAAAATGCAAGCAATATATCAAAGACCCTGAATTCAGATACTCACATCAAAACTTAGATACTGCCTATGTTGAGGCGCTGTGTGTTTAATGTCAAATATTGGCATCTCTTCCTCTTCTCCTTGTTTAAACTTGGGTGCTTTTTCTTTTTCACGACGATCTTTCTACAATATAGTCAGAAATACCATAAAGTAAATTATACAAAACAGAAACAATGTTTCAAAGACAAAAAATTGTAGCAGTACAATACTGTTACTATGTAGCAGATGAAAGAATTACAATAAGACATATTGTCAGCAACAAAGTTGATAAAATCTATAGATTGTTAATAAAATATAAAATACTGAAACCATGTTTCTAAAATGTAACAGACAGGGAGCTGAGATAGCTTTTGGACAGACTTTATGGCTATTTTAAGTGTGTGTGTTGGGGGGGGGGGGGGGGGGGGATCTGAGTTAGTTGCCCCCCCCCCCCCCAAAAAAAAAAAAGAATTGGATACCCAGGACCTCCCTCTTCACAATTATGAATTGAATTGTCATTACCCTCCACCAATTATTTCTTTCAGTCCCCCTACTAGTTTTGAAAATGGAACAGCCCTTTAATATGCATTTTAACATTCCGTTTTGTGCTGAACTGAATATATTTTAGATACTGGCAAAATTTCAACAAAATTAACAGGCTATTTTGGGATGCTACAGTGATGAACAGGTTAACCCTTCTGCTGCTGGTGGCTAATTTTGTCAATACAAAATAATGCAAAAATGCTGAAAAATGACAGAAACCCTGGCATATGGGTACTCATCTGAAAGTACTCAGTGAGAGCTATCTCATGAATACCAAAATGTCAGGGTTTAAATGGTTATCAAAAATCTTTGTGTCTTAGCGCTTTGGACGAAAGTAGCCTCATCATTGGAAGGGTCAGCAATCTCCCACCCGACGTACCATAATAGTTTTGTATGCAACCTCCACCTGGTGGAATTTGGCGGCATCGGCAGTGGGGTACCCTCCGTCAGGGTGGTAGCGCTTGGCCCGCTTTATAAAGGCGTCCCTCACATCCTTCTCCTCACAGTCCTGAGGGACATTCAGCAGCATATAACAGTCCTTGAGGTTCTTCTCTAGTTGATACCCCTTCAGGGATTCTGAGGTGTGAAAGGCTCGACCATGCCTCATGCATGCTGAAATGGTGACACCTGGTGGCCGAAATGTGGCAGAGAAGGGCAATATTCGTTTCACAGCTCGCTGCATGATTTTTTTTGTTGATTGGGTATTCGCAGCCTCACCTAGAATCTCCTGAAATAAAACAATTGCATTGGAAATTTATGTATGCAGTTTCATAAAGAGCATAGTCAGGAATTCATTCCCCATAGCATTAAGAAAAGTGAGTGCTGAGAGTAGTAGACAGGGAGGAGGCACTGTGCATGCACCATCAAATTTTGCTGCCTCCCACTGCTGGCTGCCTGCTGACCTCATCTCCTTGGCAACCTATCTGACCTAGATAGAGACAGCGAAAAGAGATAAGGCTCTGGATTGCCAACTCCCTGTCTACCACTCTCAGCCTCTTTCTGAAAAAAATCACATGACCAATACTTCCCCAGGCGACACCGCGTAACCCGAGGCGCAGATGGCTTCGGTGCTAGCATGCCGTGCCTATGTGGTTGCGGATCAAGGTTATGTATTTCTCTGGTGGGTGTTACCACGAATGTCGATCACCGTATACACAACCAGCAGATCTCGCTCAACAGCCTCGGCACTACTCCTGGCCCAGTAGACTTGCTACAAGCCTGTGATATCTGGCTCTTTCACTGATCTGACCTGAGTTGATTTCACTCCAGGTTTAGTTCTGAAAAATTCCTCAAGGGGGACACACTTGAGCTAGTATACCGCAGAGCCATCTATCCACAAGGTAGGACATTAAAATAAGGCCTGGGAGGCAGGCTACTGGCCCAGGTGTTGACTATAGCCACTGAAGAGGTGCTTTCTACGCATGTGCATGGGCAACCTCCTCTAAAATGTAAACAAATATGAGAGCCCTCATTGATCTGTTCTGTACTAAATTAAAAAGTTGTCCTGGATAGAGACACCACCCGGGACCAGCATTTCACCAGAAAAGGACCATAAAACTTAGGAAATATCAAGCCCTAAGTAAATTGAAAGATCTTATAATACAATGGATTTATCAACTAATCTGTAGCATCTATCAAATCACTCTCTAATTTACTTGACACAGGAAATGACAACCCCCCCCCCCCCCCTCTGAAAGGGTAGAGGCTCTCCCCTATAGTTGTCGCACACCTCAAGCACAGCTCTTGTTATGAAACACCACCATGCCATGATCACCAACAATCTGTGTTTACATTGGGCTGGTTGAAATAAATGTGCAAAAGGTAACAAAACGCAGTTCTCTCCTACCAATCTTGCTTTCAAACAAAAGCAAGTTTCCATAGTTACATGTTTGTGTAGTTGTCATAACCTTTGGGCGCAAATATTGCGCTTGCAAACAGTATTTAGATGAGCATTGCTCCGCCTAGGCTTCACATACCACTCCACTTATCTGCTGTTGGTTGGATTCGATCAATAAAGCCGAACAATGTGAATCGACACCCTTACACAACATAACGTCTCGCTCTCCGGCCCGTGCGATACGATACGATGGACCAAGTCAGTGTGAAAGGGCAAATAAAATACTTTTTATTTTCACGACCATTTTTTAGCGGAAAAAAATATAAAACTTTAATATCAGCGTCTATTTGGAAAAGAAAATAAAAAAAACCTTATTTTCCACTCTCCACACATAGATCCCGCTACGCATAGTATCTCTGCCACCACACCTGTTCTATTTCGCGGAATATTTGGATGAGTGACGTCATTTGATATATACCATTGGTGGTCAAAGTTACAATCAACAATGACTGGCTGATTGGTCAATTTAGGACTTTTCACCGCATTTTCTCATGAGCTATCACAAAAAGTACTGAGGCATTACAACCGAAAGGTCATGGATATCGTAGTTTGCTCAATTACAAATAACTGAATGGCGAAAAATGCACGGGAGCTTTACATCTGGTATAATTTTGAAATTGTACCATGAAACAGAACGAAATTTCAAAAACATGCAGAGTGATTAGATTTTAGATGCATGGGGTCCGAGATAATAGTTGTGTAGCAATCCAGACGGGGTGGCTGTGTTGCAGATTGCTTATTTACACGACCATTTTTGGGGGAAGAAATCTAAAAAAATATATTTTCACATTTTTTGAGGACAGAAAATTAAAAAACTTATTTTCACGTCCATTTTTTTGAGAGAAAAAAAAATTCATTTTCACGAAAATAACTATTTTAATGGGCCACTCTAGAGGGAAAGTAAATAAAACTTTATTCTTTTCCCGACCACTCTAGAGGGAATGTTAATAAAACTATGTCATTTTCGTGAAAATCCCATTACGTTTTGAATTTATTTATCTTCTTCCGTATTTGCATTTTTTTTTCTTCATGACAAAAAATAAACACCTTTTCAGAGTAAAATATTAATTTTAGTGGCCCGTTGTCGCCGCTTCTATATCCTGTCTAAGGAACCGAATAGAGCCAATTGAGTCAAGTTAATCTCTAAACTTACAGAAGTTATATGGTAAAGATATGATCAATTATGCGTATGCATAACAATATCTGTTTGATCATGGTTATGCATCTTTTATGAGACATGCGAATTATCCATTTGGCTAACTATACCGACAACATACACTCTGGCACCTTAGGAGCCGTGTTTCAGCGCAATCAACAAACTCCTGTTCTGCATTTTAATTGGTCAATCTGAGCGTGAAGCCGAAATATCAACCAATCAAATTTGCTAATCAAATATTTGCTAGAGCAATGTGTCCGGGTTCTCTGTATCAATTTCCAAAATATGATACAAGGCACCAGTTGCTGTGACAGGCATCATGGCGAGCGTGGATCAGGGTGGTGAAATTGAAAGAGAAGGCGTGTACAGGGACGAGGAGGGTAAGTCTGGGTGACGATTCCATGTCACAAAAATACACTAAAACATTGAACATCTTATAGAAGTTTGTCCCTTTCGATTGAGTCTTGCAGAAACAAAATACTTTTATGTTATTATATTTCCACTCTGACAAATAGTGATGGCAACTGTCTTTGACAAGTTTGAGTTTGGCTTGTCTGAGTCAGACTCACAATTTATTAGTAAATGGTTTCCACATACTTAAGTGGCTTGAACAAAGGCAAAGCTTCACCCATCAATGGTAAGTACTTCCTTTAGAAATTATCATTTGGATCTTTTCCACTTTTGACAATAACTTGGAAATTACAAATGAATTTCAGGGCACGCCGTTAACTTTTGCAGCGATTTGCCCCGTAGGGCAAGTGAGATTCTTGTATATAATAATTTTTAAATATTTCATTACCACTCGGTAGCTCCCCTGTAGTGGGGCGAGCCCGCGAGCCAAAGCGGTTGCCGATCATTACCTACCTACCTACCTTAAAACCAAGTAGAACATGGTTCTGGCATGTGAAAGCATATTTTCTAGGACCAGCTTGGATGGCAGACCACAAAACTTGCACACATTCTCAAAAGTAAACCTGAAATATACAAAATGTTCTTTCCCAGTGGGGCAAGCAAGATGCAGTCTTTACTTGCCCCACAGCTATAATTTACAAATTCTACTTGCCCGGGGCAATGGGGCAAGCACCAATGTCGAGCCCTGAATTTACAAAAAAAATTTACAAAAGTATTTGAAGGAGGGTTAATGATAGTTTCAACAGAGATAGATATGTAGACCTCTAGTTTGAATTTTCATTTTTTTTAAGAACTAAAATGACTACAAAGCAAAGCTTTAAATGCTCGTGCTGCTCGATAATTAATCTGCATTACTCTTCAATTGCAGTCACAAAGTTTCGACTGTTATCCGTGACGACGGTGACTTCATTCTTTGCTTGTACTTCGTGGAAACATATTGAGTCATGCCAAGGGCGTTGAGCTAGATATGCTGGTTGCATATCCGATGATAGACATTCGCGCTAAGAATGACTTTCTAATTTCAATGCTGAACACCGTTTTCCCTTTGCAGGTAAATTGTTCATCGTCAACAGCTGGGCTAGGAGTCGTGCCGAGGCTGCTGAGAGAGACCTGCTGGTTGCCTAACCAATGAATGATATTCATGCTAAGAATGACTTTCTAATTTCAATGCTGATAACTGTTTTTCCCTTGTAGGCAAATTGTTCATCATCAACAGCTTGCTGAGGCTGCTGAGCGAGATCTGCTGGTTGCATATCCAATTATCAACATTTGTGCTAAGAATGCCTTCCTAATTTCAATAATTTAATTTTCCCTTGTAGGTCAATTGTTCATCCCCGCGAGTCGCCGTCCTGATGGCACATGGAGAAAGGCACGCCGTGTCAAAGATGGCTACATACCTCAGGAGGAAGTCCCTGTGTAAGTCATATGGTCATAGTCTTAGCCAGCAGGGCATCTGGGCGTCTTTTGGACACCCAAACTCTCAAAAAACACCCATCAGGACACCCAATTTTTTTGGAGAAATTTCATAAAATGTCAATCATAAGCATATAATTGAATTTTCTCATTCCATATAATTCCCATGACATTGTAGAAGTATTTTATGCCATATATTGATAACTTTACACATGTTTATGGTTGAAATAAATTGGAGTACATTGTGGTTCCCCTTTAAGATTTAGATGCCCCAACATTTAAGTTCTGCAAATTTTGGGCACCCAGTTTCCAAATACTGGCTAAGACCCTGCATAGGATTGTAGAGCCCATATGAAAACATTTTGATTATTTTTGTGATATCATTTTTTAGCAGAGAATTTTCAGAAAACATCTTTTTGAAGGAGAGATGTTGTTGACCCAGAGAGAACAAACAGTCCTCTGTCAAATATTTTTTGAATTCATGTTTAATTGAAGTGATTTTTGGATACAGTTGATAGATACGGTTGAAACTTCTAAAGGAGGTATCACAGCATGAATGGTTTATCTGTTATTTAATTGTTATTTCAAAAGGATGCATAGATGTGAGGTATATTATTATATTCTGTCTGACCCAAGCTTGGCTGACCATTTTTTCCTCTTCTTTTTTTTACATAAAGTTTGTATTTCCTAACCAAATTTTAGGACCACTATGCCCTTTATCTACATACTTACTTTCTTTATAACTCCTTAAAATGTTGATATTGCTCTTTAGGTGCCCATTGTATGCCAGATTGCTTACATTTGTACTGTTTGCAATGGACAAATTTTACAATGGGACCTAATGAGAAAAAATCAACACTTTAAAAAGGTGCGACAGAAGGTATGTCTATAAATGAAAGGCACAGAGGTTTGCCAAGTTCGGATAGGAAATACAAACTTTATGTAACAAAAAAGAGGAAATAACGGTCATCCCTTTTAGGATCTAAATTCTAAATCCTTATCATCAATTATAAACAAATCAGTCAATAGACAGGATTCATTGTTCTCATGTAAATCAACAGTTTTGTTATTATTATTATAATCATTATTGAAATTATCATTATTATTGTTATTATTATTATTGTTATTATCATTATTATTATTATTATTATTATTATTATTATTATTATTATTATTATTATTATTATTATTATTAATATAATTGTAAAGATTAAGGATTGAACCAAGTAATTTTTCTCGATTTTCATAGGTATGAGAGTAAAGGCATGGCATTCGTCAAAAGCAAGCCCAAGATGCCGATTGGCTACAATCCGGTCATACAGAAACTAGTACAGAAACCGGCCACGGAGGAGACGAGTGCCAAGGCCAAGAAAAACGCCCGCAAAAAGGAGAACGCGAAGAAAAAGAAACTCGAGGCACAAGCTGCTGCGGAGGCAGCAGCCACACTCAACTCAGTTACCGAATCTCTGAAAAAAACTTCCGTCAGCGGCCAATCAAATTCCTCGCCAAAACCCCCACAAGAGGGCAGCAGTGGTGGTGGCGACGCTGCACCCGCCGACCTCGAAAAACGCTTGAAAAATCTCAAGAAAAAACTGCGGCAAGTCGAGGCGCTCCAGGCGAAGATTGATTCCGGTGAATTGAAAGACCCGAGCAAAGAACAGCTGGAGAAGTTACAAAGAAGGGCTGCCCTTGAGGAGGAAATAGAGGATGTTGAACTGGACATGATAATTTAACCCTTCCAATGCTCTAAGACTACTTTCGTCCGAAGCACAAGGATGCAAAGTTTATTGAAAACCATTTACACCTGTCATGTTGGTAAACATTGGATAGCTCTCGCTGACTACTCTCAATTGAGTACCCATTTGCCAGGGTTTGTGTAATTTTTTGCATCATTTTGTAATGGCAAAATTAGCCACCAGCGCATAAGGGTTAAATATAGAAAAATGTAGACTGATGGACTTCTTGAAAGACAGTAGAAATTGACCAGGGACCAGTTTCACAAAAAAGTCCCAGTGCATGTATGTTTGAATACAAATTGGCGATTCTTAACATTCAGAACTTGATATAATCAAATTTCCATTTCTAGCTCGGTAAACTCAAACCAGTGAATGATTGATGTACACCTAAAGCCAATATGTGTTCAGAGGAAATATGTGTTTTGAACAGGTTCTAAGTCGCACTTCTTAGAGAATGGTGCTATGGTCTAAGGGAATGCTTTTCGCAATCTGTCCATTTTGGGAAATGTTATATAGTCTGTCTGACCAAAGCTTGGCTGACCATTTTTGCCTCTTTTTTGTTACAGACATTTCATGTTTGCCTTCCAAATTTTGCAAACCTTTTAAGAGCACTAACTTCTATATGTTTATATCTACTTTCTGTCTCAACTCAGTTAAAGGTTGATTTTGCTCATCAAGTCCCATTATAAAATTTGCACATTGCAAACAGTACAAATGTGAGCGATCTCACATGGAATTTGACTACAGGCACCTAATGAGCAGAGTCAACATGTTAAGGAGTTGAGAAATAAAGTAGGTATATTATAGAGCAGAGTGATCCTAATAGGAAATGCAAACTTTATGTGACAAAAAAGTTTTACCTGTATCTATGACACTGTCAAAATCACACTGATCCTAAGAGGTTTGCCAAGTTTGGATAGGAAATAAGAACTTAATGTAACAGAAAAGAGGAAAAAAAGGGTCAGCCAAGCTTGGGTGTGACAGACAGACTATAACTAACCCAAATTGTTGATATAACTTTTTCATGATGAAAGAAATCTTCCGTTATTAGAACTCCCTGGGATGTCGATAACCATACAGAATGCAGTGAAAAACAAAAGTGAAAACAACACATTTTCATAGTCTAGTACAAACAGTTGATTTTGATTCTAATACAAAAAGTTGAATGAATTTGATTCATTCTTGAAAGTCAGTGTAACCTTTAATATTGAATAGGTAAAGTAGTATTTGGGAAAACTGAATTCTCCTTTTACGGGAAATGCTGTGTCAATGGTCCCACATTTAAATTTTGTATACAAATCCATGTATATTTAAGTGTTTCTACTTACCCAGTAAATCCATTTATACAAAGGAAATATCATATTGGCTTGTCATGTCTACCTTCAGTTGAGCACATTCAACTCATAAGTGATCTAATAAGTATTCAATTGCATCCCTGTAAGATATACCATAACGGACTATTGACATAAAAGTAACTTGACAGAATATGGCTTAGCCCATCCAATGCTAAGGCTAATTGTGTCCAAGGCACAAGGATGCAAAGGTTTTTGAAAAACGTCTGAAGCTTGTCATGTTGGCATTCATTGGATAGCTCTCGGTGAGTACTCTCAGATGAGTACCCATGTGCCAGGGTTTCAGTCATTTTCCAGCTTTTTTGCATCATTTTGTACGGGCAAAATTAGCAACCAGCAGCGTAAGGGTTAACCCTTCCAATGCTATGGCTAATTGCGTTCAAAGTACAAGGATGCAAAGATATTTTAAAATCATCTAAACCCTGTCATGTTGGTATTCATTAGATATCTCTCACAGTACTCGGAAATGAGTACCCACATGCCAGGGTATCGGTCATTGTTCAGCTTATTTTGCTTTGGAAGGGTTAGTGTTTATTCTAATGAATGCAACCAGCCTTCAAATGTTTCTGAGATGTTGTCTTTATGAGTTACTCTTGAGGTGTATTGTGTAAGATCTTGCTCAACAGCCTTGGCACGACTCTTAGCCCAAGTGTTGCAGAGAACCATTTGAGAGGTGCATTCTGCACATGTGCGTGAGCAACTTCCTCTATTATGTAAACAAATGCGAGAGCCCTCATTCATCTGTCTCCTGGTGATGTCACACTGAGACTAGATTCTGGAAGATTAGGTATGTCCAGGGCTTTACCATGGGCCCTATGGTAATTGGTCTATGGTGACCAATCCATGTTCTCCTTATCTAATAATATATGTATCTATACAAGAAATGACAATTTAAAAATGTAGTTGAAGTGGTAGCATTTTATACATATCCCAAGTAGACAGAAAACTATTTATTCTGTGTGACAGACCAATAAAGTTTTTAATGAATTGAACATCATACTTTCACGATGTGTTTGTTGACCACTTAAATCCCTGTCAAACCCACCTGACCTCCTGAAGTTTGGAATACTGTTTATCATCATCTATCTGCCATTTTTAGACTTGATCATGATAAGCCAGTGGTTAATTAAGTACATAACCACAGTCCCTGAGAAAAAAGACTAACCTAATTCACTGGCCTCATTCTAACATGCCAATATTCCCTCTTGAGAAATATCTATAAGGGTAATTAGACCCACACATTACCTCAACTAAAAAGCGCTTTTGAACATTATACAGGTGAACTTGGATATGACGGACTCAATGGGACCAGGAAAATTGGTCTGTCGTATGCAAAATCTGTCATATACATATGACGAATACTTGATATGCATCGGACTGGGACCAAGCATATTGTCTGTCATATGCAAAAATCCGTCGTACAGTGGTCCGTCATATCCAAGTTCACCTGTAGGTGGAAAGGGCGCTATGACAAATATCAATTATTATTTTTAACTAAATAATGCTTTGTTGCCAATTTTTCATCATATCATAGATCTAGACAGTACTTTTTGTGAACTGATTAAACCATTAATGCTTCGGAGATCCTCAAGAAATTGTCCTTTGTATCTTTAATACTTTTGAAAGTAACTTGGAAACAATTATTTTACAAAATATTTGAAAGAGTTGTGTTAATGATTAACATTTCTCCTTGTAATATTATCCCAACTTTGTACTCACAAAAAAGGCCTGTTCCTTTTTTTAGGCTTGCAAAAAAAACAAAAAACTTTGTACTCATCTTCAAGATTTCACCAAACTTGACATGCTGTGTTTGACCGCTGGGAGCATTGATGGTTTAAACCTTAGATGAATGAAAAAACAAATACATTAATCCAAGGCTAAACATGTTTGAAAAATTGGCTGTTCTTTTATTTCAATCCTGAGAGTAGTAGAGTCTAGGAATGTCCCAGATAGGACCTAGGGCATGTAAGGCGTGGAAATCAACAACAGTGAGCATTGATGGGTTAAACCTTAGATGAATGAAAAAAGAACATATATAAATCCAAGGCTAAACATGTTAGAAAAGTTGTCTGTTCTTTTATTTCAATCCTGAGTTTAGTAGTCTAAGGAATGTTCCAGATAGGACCTAGGCATTTATGGCGTGGTAATCAACAACAGTGGGACCAAGAAAGAAACCAACACATCATGTATATTTCAGACATTCTAGCACTTTTAATCAGAAAATATTCGGTACAAGATGAGAGGGGATTACTTGGGTTTAATTCGTTCATCACATAACTATTTTACCAATGGCAGGGTACTAACCTTAACTTAAAAGAGTGGTGCCACCTATAGTCGGTATATTGACATAGATGGCGCCACATTTTTTATGGCATAATACACAATACGATAAAGCGATTTACAACAGAGCACATCAAAACTTGCAACTTAATCAGTAGAAAATGGTCACTTATAAAAACAGATACAAAAACACATCTTCAATCAATTATCAAGAATATAAAGCGTGTATAAATAACAGACAAAAAAACAGCAGTTGATAAAATTAACTCAATACCTACATTATGTATATATTTCGCTATTCGGCATTTACAGTGCCATCTTTAGGAGACTTACAGTACTAAATGGATTGGAATCTAGTTGCATCTACTTAAACCATGCCTGGAATTTAAAACCAAAATTTGTTAATCGTATCATCTTCATAGGTAATTTTTGACTACACTCTGTCTAAAACCTTTTCAAAACTGCACTTTTTCGAACTCAAAAATGAGTTTATCAGGTAAGTAAAATGACAGTCAATTTTCATTTCTTTTAAAATTTTAAATTCAGGATATGATATCGTTCATATTAATTGTCTAACATTCTAATTAAGCTTGTTTATTTTCTCTTCATCTTCAAGTCTGGTCAATATGATCATCTTACCCACTGTTCTTTGAATATTAAAGCTATCTACTCAGAGATGGGCTAAATACCTTTTTTACTTCAGGCAAAAAGCATAATTCAAAAAGCAAAAGGTTGGATTATTATAAATGAAAGATTTAAAGTGCTACGTTTTAATTTTTTCTTGAATTTTTTTTCTTGAAAATCTCCAATAATCACTGCAATCACACCTATGTATATGGCTAATCACTTAGTATCTCTATCAACCCTTCCAATGCTGAGGCTACTTTCATCCAAAGCACTAGGACGCAAGGATTCTTGAAAACCCTGTCATATTGGTATTCATTGGAAAGCTCTTGTTGAGTACTCTCAGATGAGTACCCATTTGCCAGGGTTTCAATCAATTTTGTTTTTCGCATCATTTTGTATTGGTCAAATAGCCACCAGCATTATAAGGGTTAAATAGATAACTATCTTCTATCTATAGTCCATGTAATCCCCTCCATTCTCTCTCAACAAGTACAGAAGGATACATATCATACTCATTGCTAAAAGCCCATGTAATCCCCAACATAGTCGCTCAACTAGAACAATACATTGCCATGCTCTCTTTATATAAGTTTTCTTTATCTATCAAAAAGCAAAGACTGCTACCACCTTTATAATCATATGTATCAGGTTACACTCGTAAGGGGGACATCCAGCATTTAAAATGAAACCCAAATAAAAGAAAATGGTAATTTTTTAACCTTTACTTAGGGAATGGGTAAGAATTTTGTTGATCCCCCCACCCCTCCCCTTTTCTAAGGCAAGTACAGTACTGAATATCTGGTATATTCAACAGGTATTTAATTGTCACGCTCCCCATGATAACGCCAAAATAACATACTTCAAATAATTATCTATATAGTAATAGATCTATAGTTGGAGTGTGAATGAGCATGGCTGTACAGCAAAATCTTTAGCACACCAAATTTAAGCCATATACAGTATTTGGATTTCAGCCCAAAGGAGAGATGCATTGTTTTTTATTCCCACATTTTACTCCTCCTTGTTCTGCGGACAGGTACCTTAATGGACTTAAGACTTAAATGCAGAAGGTTCATTTTCAGTATGAGAACTATAAAACAGAGAGTGGGATAGTAACACAGAATCTCACTTAACCCTCATGGTACCAGGAAATTCAATTAAAATATAGAGTAAGAATAAAAGTAAGTAAAGAGAGCCCAGAATGTATTCCCGAGATACAAATCGCTTAGATAAAGTGGTTCCAGTCTTTTATTTCTTGATAGAACCCCTAGCTATCCACAAGGACACTACTTTATATACAAACTAACAAGTAGGGAGGGATTTTCATAAATCAAGGAAGGACTACTATGCAAAGACAAGCATGAGATAAGGCCCTGCTGTCTGACCATCTTCGGAAACCTATACTTTTCCAATTCTGAGGCTACTTTCGTCCAAAGCACAAGGGACGCTAAGATTTTTGAAAACCACCTAAACCCTGTCATGCTGGTATTCATTGGATAGCTCTCGCCGAGTACTCTCAGATGAGTACCCATTTGCTATGGTTTTAGTCATTTGTCAGGGTTTTTGCATAATCTTTGTTGTTGGTAATGTATTAATTAACATTTCTCTAACTATGCATATACCTACAAGCTTTCATCAAAATTGTCGGTTGTTTTGGGCCGCTGAGAGTATTTAATAATGGGTTAAAAAAAGCATATGCTTACATACTACTAATTTTTGACAGAGTGTTGTAAGTGCTGGTCAAATTTTTTCCTTTAATTCTTTTAAAAGACTATTATAGACATTAAACTATTTTAGGTATTTTTGGGGGTACAGACAAGATTAGGTCAATGGTGTTCTTATGATGGTCGCCTAGCAACAAGCCTTATCAAAAACTTGTCGATAAAAAACAATGCATTCTCAATTTCAATTTCAAGTATTTTACACAAACCTATCTGGTACAAAATATTACAATGTGTTCATGTACAAGTATTTTCAGTTATAAAATTGCCAATCAATACCAAAGGTTTTATTATAAGCAGTGACTGACTACAGACAAGGAAACATACCTCATCTAGAAACAACAAATATTGCACTTTTAATACCTATATGTGAACCGGATCCCTTAATTAACTCTTCCGATGCTGAGGTTACTTTTGTCCAATGCACAAGAATGCAAAAAATTATGAAAATCATATAAACCCTGTCATGATGCTATTCATAGGAAAGCTCTCGCCGAGTACTATCAAATGAGTACCCATTTGCCAGGGTTTCTGTAATTTTTCAGATTTTTTGGATCATTTTATATTGGCCAAATTAGCCACCAGCAGCATAATGGTTAAATTGCCTACTTTCCACACTGGCTCAATATAGGGGATCATAGTTTGTTAATGTTTATGCTAAATTTTGACCAATCCTACTAAATAGGCTAATGTCCTTGGTTTTATGAATTTGAGCCAAGGAGAATAATACAGTGACATAAAATTAGCATAGCTCTTGTAAAACTTGTCAAGTTTTAAATTTTATGCTAAATATTGACCAATTATACTAAATGGGTTATGAATTTGAGCCAAGAATTATCATACGTTGACATAGAATTTACATGGCTCCTGGAAGATTTATCAAATTCTAACATTATCTCTGATACAATAGTAATGGATTATAGTAATAAATAAACAAATAAGTCCTCTTAAAAGGCTCCACTGGCCCCCATTCTCCAGTTCACTGTAACAAATAAGCTCTACAGGTTAAATATTTGAAGGACTCAAGAGTTGTGTGCCTGATTGACAAACTTCAGACCCTATGTATGAAGCGATATTTCATCCTCTGCTTCATTTCAGCATTTGCAATTCTTTGCGAATCTGAATTCAAATCAAACGTATCATGCATGATTTTGAGTCTGAAGCATTGTACATACATATGGGACAATCTGACTTCAATCAAAAGTTCAATACTCTGAAACCTATTTTTCTTTTCAATTTTCACTTAATCCATTCATAACCACAGCTGTCCAAAAACCTAGACTTCTTGGTAAAATCGGTCTGGCAAAAGCATTTTTTTTTTGGAAAATATGTGAAGGAGGAATGATCATCTGAACCTGACAAACAACTCTCTTTAAGTTAGTTAACTGATTCATACTTCTTTCTGATGATATTTTCAAAACATTCACACCATTCAGAGGATTCTTTTCAAGTGGAACATAAATGGGTTAACATGTTAAACCTTTCCATGCTGAGGCTACTTTCGTCCATGGGAGAAAAATGCAAAGAATTTTGAAATCCATCTAAACCCTTTCATGTTGGTTCTCATTGGAAAGCTCTTGCCGAGTACTCTTATATGAATACCCATTTGCCAGGGTTTAGGTTATTTTTCAGTTTTTTTTGCATCAAATTAGCCATCAGCAGCATAAGGGTTAATATTTAAAAGTTCCTCTAGAAATAGTCATCTGGATCTTTAGTGCTTTTGACGATACCTTGGGAATTGAATATGATTTTACAAAATATTTCGAAGGGGACTTGTTGGTAGAGTTCTAATCAACATTTCTCCTTCAAATATTTTCCCAACTATGTTTTTGTTTGAGAAATTTCATCAAAATTGTCAGGCAGCTTCAGGTTGCTATGAGCATTAATGGGTTAAGAATAGCACCAGGAAATTAAAAGTTATACATCATTCTTTTTATATTCACACTGGAAGAGCAGGATTTCAAAGTCAAAATGATGCTGCTAAATTTCATAAGGGGAAACTTGAAAAGCATACACATATTAGTTTACATTATTCAAAGGGGAAGCACTTTAAGGATTGGAATATTCAAGCTTTAAGGGATTTAATGTTACCCTATATGTATCATCATGAAAAAAAGTTTTGCCTGAACTTCAAAACCTCAAATTCAAACTTGCATGCTGAAATGTCTTACCAATTCTATTTTGAAATATGGTGAGAGGGAGAAACCTACATTAATGTTTTCACTTTGACTACAAGAAACAAAATTAAAAGCTTAAGTACTAGCTAAAATTTGGCCCTCATTTCCAGTCAACTTTTTTTCTTCTAATGTACACTCTATATCATAAGATTCAACTATACATGCATCTTCATTACTCTGACAGACTTGGATGCTGATCAGTGATGTTACTCTCAAACTCCCAGAAATAAAATGAAAATAGTATTCTAAAAAATAGGAAGATTTTCTGCAACAACTCTGTGAAAAAGAAAGCGTTAATATTTTGACTCGAAAATTTTGTATTAATTTCCAAAAATAATGGATTACAAAGGTAAATACTATAGACTGTAGACTAACCCACTTTTGAAGAATTATTTCTATTAATTAGATACATGAATTAGGTGATAAGTGTTAAAAATGAGAAAAGTTTCAGATTTATAAATCAAAAAATGAGATCCTCTAATTTTTGAAGTCTGAGATCCATCATCTATCAAGCACTGCAGAAGTATACTACATGTATAAGTACCTTAAAAAAGCCATTTCTAATAATAACAGATACAAATATTCCTGAAACATCAGAGCTTATTTCTAACCACTGATCCTAGACACAAACTAGGCATAACCAACACTTTCATCACTAGCTAATGTCGAATACTAGTTTGGCATCAATTTTAAAGTCATTAGTTGTATGCATAGAATCATAATAAGATATCACATATTTGTCATTGTCATGGTATTGAAGAATATTAAATATACCATTTGATTTTTAAGTAAAGACGTTTTCATATATACTAGTGTCATCTATCTTCCTATGTTATACATTTGTTTGGCTTCTAAACTATTTCCCATATCTTCCATCAAACACTACATCAAAATACCTAGTAACAAAAGCTAGTAAAATTCTGATTATAAAAGTTGGTGGCACAGTTTTTCGTTGAAATAATTACAATTGCTGTGGTGCACGATCACACCTACTAATCAAACAAACTATCACAATCATAAACCAGGCACACCTAGTGACCTGCAACATTGACCTAGTTAGAGATAGGGGTCAAATAGATTTATCAGCAGAGCGAGGGAGCTCCTCAATGGCACAGCAATCTAGCACAGTGGACACAGATTGCTGGCCCTATTAACCCTTCCAATGCTGAGGCTACTTTCGTCCAAAGCACGAAACACAAAAACTTTTGAAATCATCTAAACCCTGCCATGTTAGTATTCATTAGAAAGCTCTCGTCGAGTACTTTCAGATGAGTACCCATGTGCCAGGGTTTCAATCATTTTTGAGGGTTTTTTGCATAATTTTGTTATGACAAAATTAGCCCGCAGCATAAGGGTTAAAGGTCAGGGGTTTATGTTCCAGCAAGGGGACTGTCATTAGGTTTTTCTAGGTACTAGAAAAATGTAACAATATCCTAATTCACTCCTAGGATAGAACCAAAAAAAATGGACTTGTTTATTTTTATTCCTTTGACTCCAAGTAAGGATTTGTAGGGCCCTGAGAGAAATTGTATGGTCATCTGGCCCCGAGATATTTTAAACCCTATGAGGTCAATGAGTGCAGACCACTAGACATATTCCTTGCTACAAAATAACTTATGTTATATACTAAAACACACATGGTATTGTACAGAAGCTACATGACCTTCAAAGTCCTTACTCAAGGTCACTAGATGACCTTGGTGAAGGTCATTAGATGACCTTGGACATAACAGGGCAGTCACAAAATGTTGGTTGTTAGCTATATACATTTTGGGGTTAGTTTTTCTGCGGCTCATTTTGATTTGAGTTGAGCTATCAAATGTGACAGTTTCTATTTATAAACACATAATCATGACCTTGAACAGTGACCTTGACCTTGACTTTAACAGGTCAGTCACTGAAGACAGGTTTCCAATGCACAAGCAAAGAGCTGTTTGTATGTAAGGTAACGTAGGTATCTCTCCGAACTGAACAGGTCGTGACCAAGGGAACATAAAACTAGGAACAGGCAAAAGTACAAGGTAGCGGTGGAAGTTCCACCATTGTAAGATATAAGCGATGCATTCAGTATGTACAAAGATAGCTATTGGCTAGAAAACAACAATAATTTACTTAAACTAAATATGTTAAATGGATTTAAAATAACTGAAAAATAACACCTATTGTTATGAACTAATGGCATACCGTTTAAGCGGTGTTGAATTGACATAGTGCCCATTTGGATATCTGATACTGCACAAGCATTTTTCAAGTTGTACTTTCAACCAGATTTATCATACTGGACAATATATTGACCTTGATAATTTTACCACAACTTGTGTCTTGTTCGGCAAAAAAAATCTTTTTGACTTCTTGGCTAACAAAACATCGAATTTGCTTAACTGTGACCCAGTTTCTTCTTGCTACTTAACAAAACCTTGCCTAAATTAGGTTGTTGTGACCTAGTTTTACCTTGCACTCAGAACTATGCTGGACTTATATCTTACTTAACCCTTCCAATGCTGAGGCTACTTTCGTCCAAAGCACAAGGACGCAAAGACCTTTGAAAACCATGTATACCCTATCTTGTTGGTATTCATTGGAAAGCTCTCGCTGAGTACTCTCATATGAGTACCCATTTGTCAGGGTTTCAGTCATTTGGCCAATACAAAATAATGCAAAAAAGCTGAAAAATGACTGAAACCCTGGCAAATGGGTACTCATCCTAGAGTACTCGGCAAGAGCTATCCAATGAATACCAACATGACAGGGTTTAGAGGTTTTTCAAAGATTTTTGCATCTTTGTGCTTTCGGTGAAAGTAGCCACCAGCAGCATAAGGGTTTTAAATAAATGCATGCTGAAAGAGAAGGGGTATACTACAATAGCTGAGTGGAGGGAAGGTATATAGGACATGCCCTGAAGTACCTGAGATGTTGCAAACTAAAAGCCAAGAAAAAATAGTCCTTATCAATATTAAGAGACCTCTCTTACATCATTTATACTCAAGAAAGATCCTTACATATTGTCCAAAATCGGAATAATCCCATTGATGCTTAAGAGTCCATCTAAATACTTACAAAACATTTTGAATTAAGAATGATAACAAAATATTTGAAAATATCTGGGTTGTAGGCACAGATTTGATGAAAATAGTCTCCTTCAAATCTATTCCCTACTATGTTTTTGCTTAAGAAATTTCTTCAAAATTTCCGGGCTACTTTTGTACACTAGGAGAGAACATTTCAATATCTTCAAATTGTTACTATTGGATATTAGCAAAATGTAATTCAGTATATTTAATATACAATGGAACTTCTACTAAGATCAGTATTTTGTGCAGGAGGGTTGGGGTGGACAGACTTTTTTTTTCTTGGCTTCATACATACAGTACTCGTCATATATGTGTTATCCCATTTGTCCCATCATGCATTCAGCATGATGCACCTGAACTTAACCCTTCCAATGCTGAGGCTACTTTCGTCCAAAGCACAAGGATGCAAAGATTTCTGAAAAACATCTAAACCCTGTCATGTTGGTATCCATTAGAAAGCTCTCCCTGAGTACTTTCAAATGAGTACCCATATGCCAGGGTTTCAATCATTTTCAGCTTATTTGCGTCATTTCGTATCAGCAAAATTAGCCACCAGCAGCATGAGGGTTAAGTTTCTGCTTAATGCTCCACATTATGTGAACAGTTCTATAATTCACAGAGAAGTTTGGAGAACCTCCTAGCATTTTTGGCACAGTAGCTCTTCTCTTCCTTGCAATAACTGCATAGCAGTCGTTGTCATGATTATATAAAAATATGGATATTTTTTGTGCCATTTTCCTCAGCAATACCACTCTTTTGTTTCATTCACATCTTGAGTTGTGCCTTGTTTCCCGTTTTGTGCTAATTACGTCGGTCAGCAGCAATCAACATCATGTTCGATAGTATTCTATTTTACGATTTTTCTTCCGTTCACGACTTATACCTTGGTGGGGCCAACCCCTATGATTCATGCTCCATGTGAATATTACCACCCAATGTCGCCGACAGGAAGGACATACAGACAGACTTAAGGTCAGAGGTCAGGCAGTGGAATATACATGTTAGAAAACCTCCTCTACCCCAGAGCCCGTTTGTACGATCTTAATTGTAATTACAAAACTAGGTTTTTGTGAATATTCACAGAAGGGCCCCGCTTTCAATTGCAGTCAACCGCAATCAAAATTTTAGATATTTTTTCTTTTTCGTTCACAAACTCTCTCATGCATTACCATGCAATGAGAGAGAAAATCCACTTGAGAAACATAAATCACTTGAAACATACATTCGCAAGTGCATATCTCATTCTGTTTCCTATTTTGATTTCGGGTGGAAATTTCCTAATTGTTCTTGTTATTTTATTTAAAAATCCTAGTTTCGTAAAGAGTCTAGATGTCGGAACCGTCGTCGTAATATTTCTTCTTTTCAAATTTTGCCTCGTGTTCTTCCATCTCCTCCACTTTCCGCCTCTTGAAGAAACCGAGCTGAAAAATAAAATAAAATCAATTAATACATAATACCTAAATAATTACCGTAAATTCTCAGTAATTTGGGACACTTTTTAAAAATTATGATTTTTATCGGTTAGGGGTGGCCCATGTTTTCTGACGCTACCTTGATGTTGTATCAGCAAGATTTACAGATTTTTCTGTGAAATGGCCACTGGTGGTAGATCGAAAGTTGTTCAGATTAACCATTATTTACTTTGCAAAGTAACCAGAGGCTCAAATTCCTAGGGTGGTCTAAATTTCCGACAATTTACAGTATTGAAAGATTTGAATAATCATGTTGTTTTACTAAATGTTGGAAACAGCATTAAATAAATGATAAAAATTAGAAAATTGCTATCACCACTATTATCATTACTTCAGTAATTTATTACTGTCAGGAACAATTACAATACAAGATGAATTGTTTTTTTTGTAGTAATTGGTTATACATCAAAGAGCTATTTCACCATATAAATTTTCATTATCGCAGGTGTCCCAAAAAGAGGGTTGCTGATGAACTGAGGTTTTAAAGGAATACTAGCCGGCACGGTGCACTGCATGGGTTCAGTTCAAAATCATACTTTACACCCACATTTATATTACAACACGCTTGTAACTCTCATTCCTCTTTCAAATCACAACAATCGCAACACTGTGATCACAATGCAACTGCCTAGTTTCTATACTTATCAATAGATGGCGCTTCTGTGAAATTTTCCTATTTTTCAAAAATTCATGCATTAAATGCCCAAAACCCAAAGAAACATGAGCGTTAGACACAATCCCACACCCAAACCAAGAGACCAACACCACCAGAGCAACCGGCCCATGCACAACCGCCGAGAAAGTCATGTTAAACCAGCAGTAAACTATATTTATATGTAGATCCAATACTGTAAGACGGGTATATTTCCCGGGTCTTTTATTTCCCAAAAAGACTATTTTGGGTTTTGCCCGTCTTTAATTTTCCCGGCCCGCACACATATGCCACACCATACCAACAGAAAAGTTTGCAGATAGCATTTTAGATTTTATTGTCTTGAACCCATTGGGTAAATTAGGGAAGATTAAATCCACGTTCACATTGTAAGATTTACAGTATATCTACTCACCTTCCAGAGTACTATGACTAATATACAGAGTAAGAGGAGGCCTCCTATCACAGCTAGAATGATAATCCACAGAGGCACCTCTTCCTTCTCTATAATCTTCACATCGGCTACAGCCACCGTCACTGCCTGGAACACACAAACACAAACATGCACATATAAGTACTAGGATACCATAACGATTTGTGTCAAAGACAGATGGACGCCTGTTGGCAAGAAATGACATCAACAACGAATAAATGACATCTCAAATGTTTACTACCGGATACGCAACCAGCAGATCTCGCTCAGCAGCCTGGGCATGACTCCTAGCCCAGTTGTTGACGAGAGCCACTTAAGAGGTGGCAATTTCCCTATAAGTGACTAGTTGATAGACAGCACCTAGTACTGTATACAGCTGTAATTTGGAGTGCTAAAATTTTTTGCTTTACAGCCCTGCTGGAGGGTATATGTGCAACTTTAAATTCGCGCATTCAAACTATATATTTATTACTATATAGATATTTATATGAAGGGTGTCATTTTGGTGCTATCATGGGGAGTGAAAAGTGAAAATTAAATGCCTGTAAAAAATACCAGTTATACAGGATCAAAGTACAGAGTTGAAATTTAATTGCAGCAATAAATGCATGAGCATCCTGAGCATAATACATGACCGCATGCATGACTGCCACCCAGTTTCCTGGACACGGATGCATGGATGACCTTACGACTAAACGTAGCTTTGATTCGCAAGCTACGTGGGTCATTGATGTGTTTGGTTATTTTTGACATGCTATCAATGGGTGCTTGTACAACCAGGCACTGGTAGACGTCCGGTCGACCAGTGCAGGAATTAAATGTCTGTCCTGTACTTGATTAGTATCTGAACACCCAGGGAAAAGCTTTAATGGTTCTTACCTTTGCGGCGTCATTAGATTTATCATCTTGCTGAATATTTAGACTTGGATCTATTACTAACTCTGCCTTGGAGTAAACCTCCACGCGATCCACATCCCTGTAATCCTGGGCAACGAAAAAAGAAAATATAAATTAGTTTGACAAACATCCTTACATAAATACATAAATGCATTCATACATACATCAATTGCAGATACAGGCAGGGTTCAAGTTTTACATTGACCCTTCCAACGCTAAGGCTACTTTTGTACAAAAAACAAGGGTGCAAATATTTTTGAAAAACACCTAAACCCTGTCATTTTAGTATTCATTGGATAGCACTCAATGAGTACTGTCAGATGAATACCAATGTGCCAGGGTGATGGATAAAAATTACCATGAAAGCATTATGGAAATAAAAGTATGCGAAAACGTCAAATCAAGTTAATTTTTATAAACCATTTGCAATTCTTTTCCGAATCCTAAAAGTTAAATCTTTTTCATTTGCCAGAAGAGACCAATGCTCTTCAAATTTCATTTGGCTAAATAAATGCTTTTTAACTTATAAAGGGCTTATTGGTCCACCAGTCTTATGCTTAACCCATTAATGCTCATGGAGGCCAAAAAGGGCCGGACAATTTCACAGAAATCTTTTAGCCTAAAGCATAATTAGCAATATATTTGATGGAGAAATGTTGATTAGAATATTACCAACAACTTTCCTTTAAATATTTTGTACAATCATTGTCAATTCATAAGTTATGGTCAAAAGTATATGAATTCCAGACGACAATTTCTAGAAGAACTCTTAAGTATTAATGGGTTAATATAACTAACCTCTTTTGCTGCTAAAATTATTCTATTGACAAGTATATCACCATTATTTGTCCCAAAGATTTTATGATGAGACTCAGGGTCCTAGCCAGGATTTAGAAACTGGGTACCTAAAGTTGGCATTTTTAAACTTTTGGGCGTGCATTTTTTTCAGGGAGACCACAATATCCTCAGGTTTCAACCATCAAACATGTATTTACTTATTAAAATAATAATATAAAAGCATAATATCTTTACACAATGTCATGGGAATCATATTAAGGTGGAAAACTTAAATGATACGCTTGAAATTAACATTTTAAGAAAATACTCTGGGTGTTCTGAGGAATATTTGGGTGTCCGGAGGGGTGATATTTCAGGATTTGGGTGTCCAACGCCCAGACGCCCTACTGGCTAAAACTATGATGAGACTACAAATGTGCTATTCACCATCATGTCATCATCATCATTTTGGTCACCAACCTCATATTTGTTATCATCCTTACCATGGTCATTTAGAATTTCTATTTTCGTAAATTATTCTGTGATATTAAGTTATGACTAAGTTGGGTGTCCTGAGGGGTGATATTTTAGGCTGGCCGAGGCTATGATGAGACTTACCTCTACGAATGTGCTATTCCAGAGTCTGGCTCGTATCTTGATGACCACAGAGTCTCCCCCCATCATCTGGCCTATGGTACAGCGGAACTTAAAGCACTTAGCCGTGCCTAAATCACAGTCCTAGAAACATAACAACACAAGACAATCAATGAATAGCATCTTTCATGTCCATCATCTGGCCTATGGTACAGCGGAACTTAAAGCACTTAGCCGTGCCTAAATCACAGTCCTAGAAACATAACAGAAACACAACACAATCAATGAATAGCATCTTTCATGTCCATCATCTGGCCTATGGTACAGCGGAACTTAAAGCACTTAGCCGTGCCTAGATCACAGTCCTAGAAACATAACAGCAACACAAAACAATCAATGAATAACATCTTCCATGTCCATCATCTGGCCTATGGTACAGCGGAACTTAAAGCACTTAGCCGTGCCTAAATCACAGTCCTAGAAACATAACAATGACACAAAACAATCAACGAATAGCATCTTTCATGTCCATCATCTGGCCTATGGTGCAGCGGAACTTAAAGCACTTAGCCGTGCCTAAATCACAGTCCTAGAAACAGAACAGCAACACAAAACAATCAATGAATAGCATCTTTTATGTCCATCATCTGTCCTATGGTACAGCGGAACTTAAAGCACTTAGCCGTGCCTAGATCACAGTCCTAGAAACATAACAGCAACACAAGACAATCAATGAATAACATCTTTTATGTCCATCATCTGGCCTATGGTACAGCGGAACTTAAAGCACTTAGCCGTGCCTAGATCACAGTCCTAGAAACAGAACAGCAACACAAGACAATCAATGAATAACATCTTTTATGTCCTTCATCTGGCCTATGGTACAGCGGAACTTAAAGCACTTAGCCGTGCCTAGATCACAGTCCTAGAAAAACAGCAACACAAGACAATCAATGAATAACATCTTCCATGTCCATCATCTGGCCTATGGTACAGCGGAACTTAAAGCACTTAGCCGTGCCTAGATCACAGTCCTAGAAACAGAACAGCAACACAAGACAATCAATGAATAACATCTTCCATGTCCATCATCTGGCCTATGGTACAGCGGAACTTGAAGCACTTAGCCGTGCCTAGATCACAGTCCTAGAAACATAACAGCAACACAAGACAATCAATGAATAACATCTTTTATGTCCATCATCTGGCCTATGGTACAGCGGAACTTAAAGCACTTAGCCGTGCCTAGATCACAGTCCTAGAAACAGAACAGCAACACAAGACAATCAATGAATAACATCTTTTATGTCCATCATCTGGCCTATGGTACAGCGGAACTTAAAGCACTTAGCCGTGCCTAGATCACAGTCCTAGAAAAACAGCAACACAAGACAATCAATGAATAACATCTTCCATGTCCATCATCTGGCCTATGGTACAGCGGAACTTAAAGCACTTAGCCGTGCCTAGATCACAGTCCTAGAAACAGAACAGCAACACAAGACAATCAATGAATAACATCTTCCATGTCCATCATCTGGCCTATGGTACAGCGGAACTTGAAGCACTTAGCCGTGCCTAGATCACAGTCCTAGAAACATAACAGCAACACAAGACAATCAATGAATAACATCTTTTATGTCCATCATCTGGCCTATGGTACAGCGGAACTTAAAGCACTTAGCCGTGCCTAGATCACAGTCCTAGAAACAGAACAGCAACACAAGACAATCAATGAATAACATCTTTTATGTCCATCATCTGGCCTATGGTACAGCGGAACTTAAAGCACTTAGCCGTGCCTAGATCACAGTCCTAGAAACAGAACAGCAACACAAGACAATCAATGAATAACATCTTTTATGTCCATCATCTGGCCTATGGTACAGCGGAACTTAAAGCACTTAGCCGTGCCTAGATCACAGTCCTAGAAACAGAACAGCAACACAAGACAATCAATGAATAACATCTTTTATGTCCATCATCTGGCCTATGGTACAGCGGAACTTAAAGCACTTAGCCGTGCCTAGATCACAGTCCTAGAAACAGAACAGCAACACAAGACAATCAATGAATAACATCTTTTATGTCCATCATCTGGCCTATGGTACAGCGGAACTTAAAGCACTTAGCCGTGCCTAGATCACAGTCCTAGAAACAGAACAGCAACACAAGACAATCAATGAATAACATCTTTTATGTCCATCATCTGGCCTATGGTACAGCGGAACTTGAAGCACTTAGCCGTGCCTAGATCACAGTCCTAGAAACAGAACAGCAACACAAGACAATCAATGAATAACATCTTTTATGTCCATCATCTGGCCTATGGTACAGCGGAACTTGAAGCACTTAGCCGTGCCTAGATCACAGTCCTAGAAACAGAACAGCAACACAAGACAATCAATGAATAACATCTTTTATGTCCATCATCTGGCCTATGGTACAGCGGAACTTGAAGCACTTAGCCGTGCCTAGATCACAGTCCTAGAAACAGAACAGCAACACAAGACAATCAATGAATAACATCTTTTATGTCCATCATCTGGCCTATGGTACAGCGGAACTTAAAGCACTTAGCCGTGCCTAGATCACAGTCCTAGAAACAGAACAGCAACACAAGACAATCAATGAATAACATCTTTTATGTCCATCATCTGGCCTATGGTACAGCGGAACTTGAAGCACTTAGCCGTGCCTAGATCACAGTCCTAGAAACAGAACAGCAACACAAGACAATCAATGAATAACATCTTTTATGTCCATCATCTGGCCTATGGTACAGCGGAACTTGAAGCACTTAGCCGTGCCTAGATCACAGTCCTAGAAACAGAACAGCAGCACAAGACAATCAATGAATAACATCTTTTATGTCCATCATCTGGCCTATGGTACAGCGGAACTTGAAGCACTTAGCCGTGCCTAGATCACAGTCCTAGAAACAGAACAGCAACACAAGACAATCAATGAATAACATCTTTTATGTCCATCATCTGGCCTATGGTACAGCGGAACTTGAAGCACTTAGCCGTGCCTAGATCACAGTCCTAGAAACAGAACAGCAACACAAGACAATCAATAAATAACATCTTTTATGTCCATCATCTGGCCTATGGTACGGCGGAACTTGAAGCACTTAGCCGTGCCTAGATCACAGTCCTAGAAACAGAACAGCAACACAAGACAATCAATGAATAACATCTTTTATGTCCATCATCTGGCCTATGGTACAGCGGAACTTGAAGCAATTAGCCGTGCCTAGATCACAGTCCTAGAAACATAACAGCAACACAAAACAATCAATGAATAACATCTTTTATGTCCATCATCTGGCCTATGGTACAGCGGAACTTAAAGCACTTAGCCGTGCCTAGATCACAGTCCTAGAAACAGAACAGCAACACAAGACAATCAATGAATAACATCTTTTATGTCCATCATCTGGCCTATGGTACAGCGGAACTTGAAGCAATTAGCCGTGCCTAGATCACAGTCCTAGAAACATAACAGCAACACAAAACAATCAATGAATAACATCTTTTATGTCCATCATCTGGCCTATGGTACAGCGGAACTAAAAGCACTTAGCCGTGCCTAGATCTCAGTCCTAGAAACAGAACAGAAACACAATACAATCAATGAATAACATCTTCCATGTCCATCATCTGGCCTATGGTACAGCGGAACTTAAAGCACTTAGCCGTGCCTAGATCACAGTCCTAGAAAAACAGCAACACAAAACAATCAATGAATAACATCTTCCATGTCCATCATCTGGCCTATGGTACAGCGAAACTTGAAGCACTTAGCCGTGCCTAGATCACAGTCCTAGAAACAGAACAGAAACACAAGACAATCAATGAATAACATCTTCCATGTCCATCATCTGGCCTATGGTACAGCGGAACTTAAAGCACTTAGCCGTGCCTAGATCACAGTCCTAGAAACATAACAACGACACAAAACAATCAATGAATAACATCTTCCATGTCCATCATCTGGCCTATGGTACAGCGAAACTTGAAGCACTTAGCCGTGCCTAGATCACAGTCCTAGAAACATAACAACGACACAAAACAATCAATGAATAACATCTTCCATGTCCATCATCTGGCCTATGGTACAGCGAAACTTGAAGCACTTAGCCGTGCCTAGATCACAGTCCTAGAAACAAAACAGCGACACAAAACAATCAACCAATAACATCTTCCATGTCCATCATCTGGCCTATGGTACAGCGGAACTTAAAGCACTTAGCCGTGCCTAGATCACAGTCCTATAAACAAAACAGCGACACAAAACAATCAATGAATAACATCTTCCATGTCCATCATCTGGCCTATGGTACAGCGGAACTTAAAACACTTAGCCGTGCCTAAATCACAGTCCTAGAAACAAAACAGCGACACAAAACAATCAACCAATAACATCTTCCATGTCCATCATCTGGCCTATGGTACAGCGGAACTTAAAGCACTTAGCCGTGCCTAGATCACAGTCCTAGAAATAGAACAACGACACAAAACAATCAATGAATAACATCTTCCATGTCCATCATCTGGCCTATGGTACAGCGGAACTTAAAGCACTTAGCCGTGCCTAGATCACAGTCCTAGAAACAGAACAGCAACACAAAACAATCAATGAATAACATCTTTTATGTTCATCATCTGGCCTATGGTACAGCGGAACTTAAAGCACTTAGCCGTGCCTAAATCACAGTCCTAGAAACAGAACAGCGACACAAAACAATCAATGAATAACATCTTCCATGTCCTTCATCTGGCCTATGGTACAGCGGAACTTAAAGCACTTAGCCGTGCCTAGATCACAGTCCTAGAAATAGAACAGCAACATCATCATTATCATTGTCATCATCATCATCATTGTCATCATTATCATCATCGTCGTCATCATCATCATCATCATGTCTTAAGAGTTATCTTTACATAATCATCATGACATCATCATCATCATCATTTTGGTCACCATCATCATATCTTTTATCATCATTACCATGGTCATTTTGAATTTCAATTTTTCATAACTTTTTCTGCCACATTGCTGCTAAGTTGTGACTAGCCACTTGCTAGTAGTAGTGGAGGGAACCGGAGTACCCGGAAACAAAATTCCAAATTCCAAACTCAGCAGGTGTCTGTGGAGCACTGAAGATTCATTTGTCAACCAGCCGGACAATTTTGAAGAAATCTTTTAGGTTTTTGCACAATTGGCAAAATATTTGAAGGAGAAATGTTGATCAGAACATTATCTACAACTCTCCTTCAAATATTTTATAAAATAATTCCCAATACAAAAGTTATTCTCAAAAGTATCATCGCTCCAGATGACAATTTCCAAATGAAGCCTTAAGCATTAATGGGTTATTCAATGCCCTAGTTCAGCATTTAATTCCTACCCACGGTATGAGAGAAAATTGACAGTGACTTGAGGTTAGGTGTTGGTTTTCGCTGGGTTTCTCGGTTTCCTCCACCAGTTACAACTGGCTAGTCACGACTTAATCACAATATGGCAACAAAAGTGATGAAAAACAAAATTCCTAATTCCAAATTTGGCATTTAGTGCACTACATATTTCCAAAGCAATCCGTGCACCATCCTTACCATAATGACAACTTTAAGGTTCTTTCCTCCTTCTCGCACTGTGGTAGCTCTGATGATATTCTCTCTCTTTACTCGAAGACTTCTCTTATTCCGCACATTTTCGTATCCGACTTGTTCCGAAGATCCCTCAATTACGTTCACTGAAGATGGCGCTACTGGTCTCGGCTGCATAGGGAAAAAGATGAAAATCATGAAAATCATATGAAACATTATTTCAACATTTGAAAGTTTCCTAGAAAACAATATATAAGAACCAGGTAACATCTAAGAAGCAGATAATACAAAAAAATCTATAAAAAATGTTATCTATATATAAATCATCATGCATGTATTTGATAAAATAAGTGCTGGATAAATTAAGCTCTGTAAGCAATTAACCGAAAATGGATTTCAAAGAGAGTAAACATAAGAATATGGATATCAATAACTTTAAAATTTTAATTCTAATATTTTGGGGAGGTTCAGAAAGCTAAAAAATAATGTCCGCTGGCTTGCCGCTTCCAATTTTTTTCAGAAAAAGGGGGGGAGGTGCGCTTAATTGGGGTCTGCGCGGTTAAAAGGAGGAATTCGGTATTTATCGTTACATTTAGGATTCAGATTAACTGAACATCCTAAGACAAAACTTTCCACCCGTCTGTGCCTTTATCACCTCAGAGAATCCTGATTTGAGTTCTAAGCACTTTCTGTATGGAAGTATGCTTTAGAAAATATCTCAAGGATAAAGGTTGACAAGAAGCCAATCACAAATTCTCAATCAAATATTTTGTAATTGATACTTAATATCTTAGTAAATTTCAAAAGAAGATTTTTTGAGAACATTCATCCACTGACCTAAGAATTAAGGGACTTTTTGCAGGTTCAACCAACACTTTCTTAACCCTTATGCTGCTACTGGCTAATTTGGCCAATACAAAATGATGCAAAAAAAATGAAAAATGATCGAAAACCTGGCAAATGGGTGCTTATCTGAAAGTACTCAGCGAGAGCTTTCCAATGAATACCAACATGACAGGGTTACAATGATTTTCAATAATCTTTGCGTCCTTGTGCTTTTGGCGAAAGTAGCCTCAGCATTGGAAGGGTCAAGGGACTTTATG
>OZ012696.1:30471982-30515459 GCA_963942565.1 Maea johnstoni
TATATATATATATATACATACATATATATATATATATATATATATATATATATATATATATATATATATATATATATATATATATATATATATATATATATATATATATATATATATATATATATATATATATATATATATATATATATATATATATATATATATATATATATATATATATATATATATATATATATATATATATATATATATATATATATATATATATATATATATATATATATATATATATATATATATATATATATATATATATATATATATATATATATATATATATATATATATATATATATATATATATATATATATATATATATATATATATATATATATATATATGTGATTTTTCAACCCCCGATACACTCAAAGCATGTATGCATCAATATAAAGGTAATTTATGAGATAGGGGTGAACAGTGTCTTAGCCAGGATTTAGAAACTAGGTGCCTAAACTTGGCAGTTGTAAAATTTTTGGGCGTCCAAATTTTTAAGGGGAATCACAATAGACTCATATCTCAATCATAAACATGTCTAAAATCATCAAAATAAGGCATGATATCATTAAACAATGTCATGGGAATTATAAGGAGATGAAAAAATTCAATTATAAGCTTGAGATTGAGGTTTTTAGAAATTCCACACTAAAAAATTTGGGTGTCTTGAGGGGTTCTTTTTAAGGGTTTGGGTGTCCAAAAAGACACCCAGACGCCCTGCTGGCTAAGACCATGGGGGTGAACATTGTTACTGTAGTGAGAGAGAAAAAAGCAGTTAGTGGTTGGAGATCATTCACAAAACCAAAATAAATGATAAATGATACCTGAAAGAATGCATTGATATCTTCTTCAATTGAAATATCAATTTGGGCAATTGAGAAAATAGGGTCTAACCCGTCTATGCTAAACACCTGCATAAACTCTTTCCCTGGAACATTGGTGTTCAATCTACACATGTGCCCTGTAGTTGACACCTCTGTTTCCTGTAGTGTAGTTATTCGTGTTCAATTTGCACAGGGATCACAGTACCGTAAATTCTCGTTAATTTGGGACACTTTTTAATAATTGCAATTCTTATGGGTTGAGAGTGGCCCATGTTTTCGGAAAAAAATTGTTTAGTGAAATCAACAAGATTTGCAGGGTGGTCCATATTTTGAGATGTATAGCAAACCGTGATAGAGTGAGGGTGGCCCGGATTTCCCAATAATTATTTTGCAAAATTATCATAGTGGCCCAAATTCCTAGGGTGGTCAAAATTTCCGAGAATTTACGGTAATAGAGGTTATTGCACACTGTGATGTAATGCAGTTGTAGGAGTTCAATTCGCACAGGGATGACAGTAATAGAAGTATTCACACACTGTGATGTTAAATAGTTGTCAAGTGAGAAATACTTACACGTATATTCAGTGGGTTCACTTGGCCAGTCTGCATGATGCATTTTCCAGGAGAATCAATCTAGAAAAAAGCAGGAGACAAGAAGAATTAGATGTCTGAGTCATAGGGAACAATAGAAATACAATAGAAATACTACATTCAGGATTTGAGCAACTGAGTCCAGAGATTCACACAGTGCTTATCATATTTGCACCAGTGAAGTGAAATACATTAACCAAGTCATGCCTGTAGCAGCCAAAATCGCCTAACTATTTTGAAAATCTCTTTAATAAGTTATTTTCTAAAGTTTGGCAGGTCCAGATGACACTGGAGAAATAGATCTCCAGGCATGAATTGGCTAATATTCTAACTGAACTTTTCAAAAGATTTTTCACAGTATCTTTAAAACAAACCCCCTTTATACAGAACGAAGGCCCTTCCACAGAACTAGTGTATTTTACACCCGGAGACCGAGGCGTTGCCTTACCTGCGGTTCCTCTATGAGGTAGAGTGGATGTTTGCTTTAGGGCGAGCTGTTTCTGGGTTCACCCATATATACCTGTTTTAAAACAATCCCCCTTATACAGAACAAAGTCCCTCCACAGAAATACTGTATAACAGGTGTATTTCCTGGGAATTTCATTTCCCGAAAAAATAACTATTTTGGGTATTTCCCGTTTTTAATTTTCCCGGCCTGCACATGTCTCCCACATCATACCAACAACAATGGTTTAAGAATTAAGATACAGTTTTAAATCTTACCATCTTGAACCATTAGGTAAATTCGGGAAGATCAATTCCTCATGAACATTACACGATTTACAGTAGTGTATTTTCCTTGCCCTGAGGGGGGCGTTGCCTTACCTGTGGCTCCTCTTTGAGGTAGAGTGGATGTTTGCTTTAGGGCGAGCTGTTTCTGGGTTCACCCATATATACCTGTTTTAAAACAATCCCCTTTATACAGAACAATGTCCCTACACAGAACTAGTGTATTTCCCCCCCTGAGGGGGGCGTTGCCTTACCTGCGGTTCCTCTATGAGGTAGAGTAGATGTTTGCCTTTGGGTGAGCCGTTTTCCACCTCGTATGGCCAGTTGATGAAGACAGTAGAGTTAGCAACTTTACCCGGGCCCTGGTTCTTTATCTATAGAAAAACAACAGCAAAAACAATGAAAATTTTGGTTCTTCACCTACAGAAAGACAATAGCAAATAAAAAGAAAAATTTGGTTCCTCAGCTACAGAAAGACAATAGCAAATAAAATGAAAATTTTAGTTCTTCAGCTACAGAAAGACAATAGCAAATAAAAATTTTAAAAATGGTTCTTCACCTACAGAAAAACAACAGCAAATAAAATGAAAAGTTTGGTTTTTCACCTTCAGAAAAACAATAGCAAGTAAAATGAAATTTTGGTTCGTCATCTACAGAAAAACAATAGCAAATAAAATGAAAAGTTTGGTTCTTCACCCCCAGAGAGACAAAAGCAAATAAAAAGAAAATTTTGCTCATCTTCACTTTCTAAATGAGTTTAGGAATTAATCATTAACTCACAAAAAATAATTGAAAGCTAGTTGTTGGTTTTGCTGGGAATGACATTAAAATGGAATGTGAAGTCATGTGATACTTAGATCGACAAGATTTGTTTATGTTTTATTTCTAAATGGAATGTGACATAGTTTGTGATACTTCGATCGAGAATATTATATCATGTTTTTTTTCTGAATGATATGTCCCATTATATGTGATACTTAGATTGACAGTATTTGATTGTGTTTTATTTCTAAATGGACTGTGACATAGTATGTGATACTTAGAACAACAATATTTGATCATTTTGTATCTAAATAGGATGTGACATGATAATATGTGACTTAATTGACAATATTTGATCATTAGAGTGCTAGATTTAGAAATCAAACATGAATGCAGTGTGGCATTGTCAAGTGAGAATTAATATTTATAGAAATTCATTTCTGAAGCTTACCTCGTAACTCTGTACAATATTATTACCAATTTCGTCTTCATATTTAATGGCACTCTCACCACGGGGCTCTCCACCATAGAACACGGGATCAGCTGCTTCACTCCTGCAGAATGGGAAAAATAAAGAGATCAGACAATGAGATATAACCTTCGTCCAAAGTACAAGGACGCAAAGACTTTTGAAAACCATCCAAACCCTGTCATGTTGGTACTTATTAGAAAGGTCTTGCTGAGTGCTCTCAGATGAGTACCCATGTCCCAGGGTTTCCGTCATGTTTTTTTTTTAGGTTTTTGCGTCATTTTTTATTGGCCAAATTAGCCATCACTATAAGAGTTGATAAACTACTCCTAGATCTAAAGCAAAAACATCCCTACATTTATATTTTGCATTTTCATCCTTCCAATGTTGAGGCAAAGGACGCAAAGATTTTTGACAACCATCCAAATTCTGTCATGCTGGTACTCATTAGAAAGGTCTCACTAAGTACTCTTAGGTGAGTAAAATGCATCATTTCGTAGTGGTAATATTAGTTACCAACAGCATAAGGGTTAACTAAAAACAAACATTAAGTTTAAGTTACATTTAAGCACCATCTTTCATTCATATGTCAGCAAGGTTACAGAAACCCAATGAGGCTTAGAGCAAGTGTTGCTTAGATTCTAATAGAATTTTAGGAATAAAACACGGTTATCCAAACTTAACAAGGAAATGTTAGTTGAGATATAATAAACAATTTTCATAGAGGAAAGGCTTTTCATTTTATAGTGACTATAAGGTATCATGCAGGTACCTCATAAATGACTCAGAATAAAGAATTGTGTAAAATATTTCTTCTTCAAATTGTTTTCTAAAATATGTTTTGCTTTCTTGACAACTGGTTCAGCTACCTACCCTCTTATCAACATGTCCGTCTTGACCACAATTTGGAGACGGATATAGGAATAATCGTCCTGGCTGTTCACTTCTTGACTTGTTCTGCAATGAAAGATTCATATAATTTAAGACTTGTGGAACTGGGGGTTGAGCAAGCAATTTCAATAGTATTTTTCTTATTTTGTAGATGACTATCTTCTACAATATTTCAAGCATAAAAGGTAAGAAGATTGCATCTACACAAAAATATCTTCTTACAGTAAATATAATATATCATTATTTGGATTGAAAAAAAATGTCTTAAAAGCAAACAAAATCACAAGGGCTGACCATCACTCTAAGATTCTTTCCTTTTGTATTAATACAATGTGCATAGGGCAACAGTACAGAGTATAGACATTCAATTTCTGCACCGGTTGACCAGATGTCTGCCAGTGCATGGTTGTACAAACACCCATGGCTGACATATCAAAAAACACACCAATGGCTTGCAAATCAAAGTATGTTCAATAGTAAACTCATTCATGCATCCATGCCTAGGAGAAAATGCCTAGCAATTCGGCATGTGGTTATGTATCATGCCTGAGCTGCCCACGAATTTACTGCAGGAATTAAATGTCGGCACTGTAATTAGCAATATCTCAAATCTTGTATCTGTAACCTGACAAATCTAACACCAAGCAACTGGCAAAGACAAACCGAAAGCCAACATTTTCGATATAATGCTCAGCGAGCAGGAAAATAAACAAAAAGATTTTTTTTTTTTAATTTAAAAAAAATATATATATTTTTTCAATACTTACGTGTTGACCCTGAGATTAAAATGTCTGCTCTGTGATGTCTTGATGTTTTTGGGGTCGAGCCTCATTGTGAATCTGGCGGTAGAGTTGGCTCGCAATGGATTCCCCATGAGACAAGTAACGTTGTTACCAATAGGCTGGCATGAGTACTGCTTGCCCTGGATAAAGAAAAACAAACAGGAGTTAAAACCTTAGATGAAGAGAGAAACGTGGATTGGTCACCACAGATAATTACCATAAAGCCCATTGTAAAGCCCTAGACACACCTAATCTGGCCTCAGTGTGACGTTACTCAGCGACAGAATGGGGGCTCTCGTATTTGTTTACATTATAGAGGAGGTTGCTTACACACATGCGCAAAACGCACCTCTTTATTAGTTCTAAGAAGGGGGCTCTAAGCATTGATACTACAATAAACCTATATTGATGTTCTTATTGCAGCGACCACACCAATGTACTGTAAACTATCACTGTAAGAAAAAACTGCTCTACTATACTACAATAAACCTATATTCATGTATCTTACCACAGCGTTCAACACCCATGTACTGTAGACTATCATTGTAAGAAAAACTAAGGAAGGGGCTCCAAGTAGGAATACTACAATAAACCTATATACATAAACCTATATACTAGAAAGGGGCTCTAAGCATGAATACTATGAACCTTTATATTGATCAATGTTTTTTTTTTCTTTGTTTTTTTTTTAATTTCGGTGCAATCAACCCACGGTTGTGCCACCTGCTTTTTATTACAGGAAAATAAACAGTAACATAAGATTCAGGATAACGATATATTGATCAATGTTTCTTACAATAGCGTCCACGCCGATGTACTGTAGACTATCGTCGGACATGTGGACGGTCAGCATGGCCTCGTGGGCGTCCTCTTTCTTGTTGGTCACTGTGATGTCCAGCTTCAGCTCCTTGACCTCTCCCAGGCTCAGGACGGCCACACCACTGCGGTCACTGCAAGAAAAAACCGTACATAACATTTTTTATTTATGAAAGGTTTTCTTTTCATTTTCCTGCTTGTCGAGCATCACAGCCATGCTGTACCATTATCTAACAAGTATCAGAGTATCAGGTAATTTGTCATTGATATATTACAATTATGACAATGTGGACAATATGCCGTAAGTAACATGATATAACATATATCTGGAAATCAAGATAAATGAACAGATGTGATATTACAGATACCTTGTCATGTATTAATATTATGAATAAATAATATCATCATAATACCTTCTATATATTTTTTGTTTTCTCCTCTATTTCTTCAAAATGTTCAATTAACAATCCCCATCTCTTCTCAAATTGGACTTCTCTTTCCCTTAAAATGTATTTCGATAAATAACATTGGTGTACCCAGGGACTTAGCTAGGACCCGTCCAGCGTGTTTTTTGGACAGGTAGTTTCCTGAAAACCTTTCCTTTCTATGAAGAATTTTCAATTTTGCCTTTTAGGGGGCAATAATCAAACTTTTTCCTAACAAATCATCTTCTAGGACATAGCTGAAGTGTACGTAAATTGCTCTACTTGCGTTTGAAGCTGGAATTTTCCAGTAGCCTTGAGATCGCTGTAACTAAAAGTGAAACTACTAAAAGTTCTAAAACAAAACCCTGAATATCAATATCCCTACAGTTGTATTTTGTATTTTAACTAAATACAATTGATCCTGTATCATTCCCCGATTTTGAAGCGATACTTACGTTTCGAGCTGGAATTTTCCTGTGACCTTGAGGTCGCTGTAACTAAAAGTGAAACTATATATCAAGTGTATTTTGCATTTTAACTAAAAATTAATAATCCTGTATCATTCCCCGATTTTTCAGGCAATACTTACGTTTCGAGCTGGAATTTTCCTGTGACCTTGAGGTCGCTGTGGCACACCTTGTCCTTGCCGCAGTTCTTCTTGAAGTCGACCTTGAAGTTGGTGGAGGACTGGGTCTCGTCCAGGATCGGGTACTCGTTGATGTTGGGCAGGGCGTCCCCGGGGTTCATCACGGGCGCGGGCTGCACTTGGAGCGCGTAGGAAAGCTTGAAGTTAATGGGGTTGAGGTAGTCTGTTGTGGAGGACTGGAAACAAATAAGAGAAAAGAAGTAAAGTTAAAGGTCACATGGTCTTAGCCAGGATTTAGGAACTGGGAGCCCAAAATTTCCAATTCTGAAATTTTTGGGCGTCCAAATATTTAAGGGGGACCACAATATACTCAGATTTCAACCATAAAGACCATGTTAAAGGGCAATTCCACCACGAATAAAACAGAGGCCCAAAAGGTTTCATATGGTATCCTCTACTTAAACCCAAATTCCCACCAGTGCCAACCTTCATACAAGAAGTATATTGCTTTTTAAACACCTCCTAACAGACACAAAATGGAGAGGCTGGGGGCGGCCATTTTAGCCTGTTAATAGCTTATCTCTGGCTGTTGGTGCAACTAAATCATTAGCAGCTACCTTACTGTCCTTTAAGTAAATTAATCTTTATTCAAAGTCGGTAAATTATTACAAGAAACACAAGCTGCCATGGCTCTTTGCCGACTGGACATACAGCTTAAAGTGCTATCCCAAGCACTGGAAAGCAGCGGGTCGTCCGCGCCGTAGCCAAGTGTGTTAACCACTAGACCAACCTGTCACTGTAATGTAACGAAAGTTATGAGATTAGAATTTGGAATGTGGAATCTCATTTATCAACGCTTTTCCTGCTATATTTAGGCTGAATTGTAACTAGCCAATTGGACTGGAAACAAATAAGAGAAAGTTGTGATGTTAGAATTTGGAATCTGGAATCTCAATTATCAACGCTTTTCCTGCTATATTCAGGCTGAATAGTGACTTGAGTCATTTGGACTGGAATAAATGAGAGAAAGTCGTGAGATTAGAATTTGGGAAGTGGAATCTCATTTATCATCACTTTTTCTTCCATATTCAGGCTGAATAGTGACTGGTCAGGCAAGACATTCAACTTTTCCAGTTTGATACTAATTTGCGAACAGGATTGCAAACCAGTACAGACCTTTTAACCCTTATCCTGCTAACCACAACAGTTGTCGTGGTGTGCAGCCGTGCTCATAGCTTTCACAGCAGGATAAGGGTTAAGACGGCTCCATTTCCACATTTCCGTTTTTGGACTAGGAATCGGATATGTCTAGCGCACAATAATTCAAATTTTTGGGATCTGCTAAGCCAATTTTGGAATCATGCGATAGTCAGACTCCGGTGTGACTGGGGCATAAGATAAGAATTTCGATTTCAATTACACAAAATATCCCTTACCTTAATGTAAGCTCTCTCACTGACGCAGCGCTCCCGGTCCTCGGCTTGTCGGAAAAGGCGCAGGTTCCCATCCGTGATGTGACTCTTGTCTCGATTAAACTTGTACGTGTTGAAGAAGACGCGTGAGACTCTCTTCCCCGTGAACTTCTCCGCCTCCAGGTTATACGTGATCGTGATTCTCTCGTTAAACCTGCAAAGAAATTTAGGTTCTTAACCGATATGCTACATACTGGTGAAGCGATAACTGTCCTCAAACAATGCAGCCGGTTTTCATACGTCAATACACATCAAAATAATAATAATATAATTAATCATAATAATTATCATTTCTCATGATAATAATAATAATAATAATAATAATGATAATAATAATAGTAATAATAATAATAATAATAATTATAATGATAATAATAATTATAATGATAATAATAACGCTAATAATAATAATAATAATAATAATAATAATAATAATAATAATTATAATAATAATGATAATAATGATAATAATGATAATAATAATAATAATAATAATAATAATAATAATAATAATAATAATAATAACAATAATAATAGATGGAAAGAAAGCTATAATAAGTAACTTACGCAGATGTCGGCTTTGCTGTGAACTTGAAACATAACTCGACCTCGAAGCAGTTATACGGCTGGCCGTCCCTGCACACCTTGCTGTTGGGATCGATGTCTCTGGGATTTGAGGTGACTCGCGAGAAGACTCGGACGATGGGGCGCGTGCGGAGCAGGATTGTGTGCGATGAGTCGTAGCTCCCGACCAGGAGATCGGGGTAGCCATTGCCGTCCATGTCCCGGCCTCCGGACAGCGAGGAACCGAAGGCACTTAGTGGTGCAGTCGTGGAGATGTCCGTACCCTCGACTCGCTGGAAGCAAAGGTAGAATTTACACTCGATAAAATCGCAGCATCAGAATTCATTTCAACAACAGCTGGGTATATTGAGAAGTCTGTCAAGTGCTAAACATAATTTGAACTCTTAGTTAATGGTTATTACAATAATCGTTTACTTTTATGAATGGTTTTCAGGGTAAATAAGGTTTCTTTTGAATGAAAACTTTCACCATGTAAGCAGAGGACATAATCGAAAATAATCAATCTTTTGTTTTAATGATCGATTAATCGATTAATCAGTAATCATGACAAAATGATGGATTAATCGACTATATCTATTAATCGTCCCAGAACCAGTGTTTGCTTTCCTTCTTACCTGTGCGTACTCTGGAACGATACCCTCAGCAGAGCCATGGAAGACATAGACGACACCAGTACCTTCATACGGGGCACCAACAACAATGTCTGAAGGGAAAAGAATGCAATCATTATGACCAATACATTTTGAATCATTCTAGGTTATATCAAGACAAGTTTAGCCCTACCTAAAGACTTCGTTTTGTATTGAGGGTTTAGCCCTACCTAAAGATAGCATCCTTGATAAGTAGATACAAAATCAAGGATGCCATTTCAATATATCGGTGTCTCCCTGGAGACAATTCGTGTGACAACAAAAATCTGACAATCAACCTTTTTGGGTCACTAGTGCCTTATACAGGATTAAGAAACTGGGTGCCCAAAATTGGCAATTGTAAAATTTTGGGGCATCCTGTTTTTCCAGGGAGACCACAAAATGCTCAGATTACAACCATAAACATGTATTTACTTAATGAAATAAAGCATAATGTAAATGTGCAATGCCATTGAAATACTCCTGAGCTGAAAAGAAATCTACTGGATGCTTGAAATTGGCATTTTAAGAAATTTCTCCCAAAAGATTTGGGTGTCCTGCAGGGTGTTTTTTTTGAGGGTTGGGTGTCCTGATGACGCCCAGACACCCTACAGGCTAAGAATATGCTCACCATTGAAACCATCCTGGTTGATGTCACCATTGAAATTAAATTGAGGTGAAAACAATTCTATTATATGCTTGAAATTTGCATTTTAAGAAATCGCTCAAAAAAAAAAGATTTTGGGTGTCCTGCAGGGTTTATGTGACCAAATGACGCCCAGACACCCTGCTGGCTAAGACTATGCTCACCTTTAAAACCATCCTGGTTGATGTCGCCAGCCCTCGAGAGGGCGTAACCGAACCTCGCATGTTCACAGTTTAATTGCTTGCACTCCTTCACTGACATCTTGCGGTTTGTGATCACCTGGTATTCTGTATCGTTATTTATACCCTGAAAAAGAGAAAGATTGACAAAATGTTGAATTATATTTTTTCTCATATAAAACCAGATAAATAAAAAACCTATGGAATTGCAAAAGGCACCTATAAGCCCCCCTTATATTGTGTGATATTTGAATGTGTTCCATACATTCAAACGTTTAACTTCATGGAGGAAGTTTGAGTTGTGATTGACATTTTTCCTTGAAGTTAAGAGGCAGATTGTCAAAGTGTTGAGTTTTCATTTTTCTCTTAAAAAAGAGAAGAGAATCAAAAACCTATGAATTGAAAAAGGAACCTATAAGTAATATTTGAATGTGTTTAATATCTTTAAAAGTTTTACTTTATGGAGAAAGCTTGTCGAAGTTTGAGTGGTAATTTACATCTTTCCTTGAAATTATTTTTAAAAATGCTTACATGAAAAAGGCAGTTTGCAGCTGCTACATGTTTGAATGGGTTAAAAAGGTGGTGTTTAATGAACTGATTTCTGGGAACATAGATGTAATCAACCCTTACCCTTGGACTGTTGAGGTATATATAGATGGCGCCACCAATCTTATTCTTTCTGTCATGGTAAAAAGGTGCTCCAACAATAAGATCTGGCAACCTGTGGAAAAGGATCAAAGAGGAACTGTAAGTAAACATCTACTACTACTGGGGTGGCTTAATGCCTGAACATAGATCATCAAGGATGCAAAGATTTTTGAAAAACCATTTAAACCCTGTCATGTTGTTATTCATTAGATACTGTATGTAGAACAGGAAATTAATCCGAGGTGCAAATTAACCGACTTTGGGATTTAGAATTTTTCCAAGATTTCTTTATTCCGAAAAGCCAATATTGAAGGTTAATAGTCTAATGACAGGAATGATACATCCAACTTTCATTATACGGAACTGCCCCACTCGGAAAAGTTTGGCAGAATAAACCGCTCGGATTATTTTCCTATTCTACAGTAGCTCTTGCAGAGTATTCTCAGATCAGTACCCATGTTCCAGGGTTTCAGTCATTTTTCACTTTTTCAAAATTACCATTATATGTTTTTCCCATATTGTATCAAATTTTAAACAATGAAAATATAATTCAAAATCAAACATCAATTACCAGAGTATGATCATTCTCAAAAGGTACTATATCTTATAGAATGAAAATATAATTAAAAGTCAAACATCAATTATATCTTTATCACTTATAGGATAATTCCAGTATCATCACATCGCCTATTGTGTCTTACCTGTCATTATTGACATCTTCAACCAGCACGTCATATCCGAACGATGACATCACCTGCTTGCCTTCAATGATCTCCTCTGTTTTCATGAATGTACCGTCAAAATGGCGGAATAAAAGAACGGCTCCGCGATCGTTATATCTGGGCGCACCGGCGGCATACGTCATTCGCCCACCAAGAATCCTACCTGAATCAACAGCCATTCCTGTAAAACAAGAAAATATTTTATTTAGAATAATCAATATTCAAGGGTGACTCACCAAGGCCTTGTGATTAAGACGTGATTAGGAAACTGGGAGCCCAAAATTAGAAGTTGTAAAATTTTGGGACATCCTATTTTTCAAGCGAGGTGGCAATATATTCAGATTACAACCAAGGTTTGAAATATTCATGTTGACCTCCTGCCAACTCTATGGCGTTGAATGAATACAAGAGCATTCCTCGTTCAGTCACTTATTTTTACAACCAAGGTTTAATATCTTTATGCAATGTCTTGGGATTCAAATTGAGGTGAAAATATCCAAGTATGCGGTTGAAATTAACATTTTTAGAAATTCCTTGCAAGATTTTTTTGGGTATCCTGATGTATGATATTAGAGTGTTTGGGTGTCCTAATGACACCCAGATGCCCTGCTGGCTGAGACCATGCCCTCTTTTCCCTCACCTAGGTAGGCATAGTTAGGCACTGCGGGTGCTATAAGTAACCAATATAGCAGAAAAAATGAGAATAATTGAAATTTCAAATTCCTCCCTTACCTAGGTAAGCATAGTTAGGCACTGCGGGTGGTGGTATATTGGTTCCCTCCGGCACGTTCTCGACGCGACTCTTGACCCAGATACGGTCGATATCCAGGCCGTCTTTGATGGTGTTCCGCCAGACGGCGCCCCTCCAGTTGATGGCACCTGGCCCGCCAAGCACCACCTCCTCATCCTGAAATGTACACACAGATATTCAATAATGGTGTCTTAACCCGTTAATTATAATGCTCAAGAGTTCCAGGAGAAATTGTTCTCTGGATCTATAACACTTTTGACAATAACTTTGGAATTGAAGGAGAGTTGTTGGTAGTGTTTAGATAAACAATTCTCCTTCAAATATTTTTCCAAATATGCTTTTGTTTGCAAAGTTTTATTGAAGTCCTGGAGCACAAACAATAAAGCAATAACAAAGACCTAGATCAATCAATAGTCGGTATCAATAAATGGAGTTTAAGCTTTTTCTAGGTATAATCTGTATTCAAAAATGCAAGTGTAAACATTTAATAGACGGATGTTTCCTGAAAATTTCCTGAGTTAAACAGCGATTAAAAGTTTTGTCAATGTATCACTTGATGTATGTCCTTAAGCAGTTGAAATACAATCAATATACGGTTTGTGAAGGTCCCACTTGTAAAGTTAGGGAAACATTTATGTTTGCAGGTGAGGTAAGTTTCAGATGTCCAGCTAAAAATAATTTGGCTTCCTCCTTCAAAAAATTTCAGAAAAAAGGGGGGAGGGTGCAAATATTTAGGGGCTGTGTGGTTAAATGGAGGAATACAGTATTATCTTTTTTTTTTGTTGTTTATTTATCCTCCCTCATATCTTACCTCAGATATTGTTCCTCCCGTACCGGCCTGACAGAAACCGAAGGAGTTGTGACCACTGGTCTTGTCGAGCCCGTCACAGGGATCATACTCATCATCCCAGTCCAGGAGGTTGGTCAGCGTGTAGCAGATACCGTCACCGTACCGCTTCTTGGGGACACGAATAAGACTCACGTGACGATGGGCACAGGCCTGAAATAATAATAATAACAAAATACATTATTTCATATATCAACCCTTATGCTGCTGGTGGCTAATTTGAAATGATGCTAAAAACCTAAAAATTGACTGAAACCCTGGGAAATGGGTACTAATCTGCAAGTACTCAGCGAGAGCTATCCAATGAATACCAACATGACAGGGTTTAGAGGGTTTTCAAATATCTATGTGTCTTTTTCCTTTGGATGAAAGTAGCCTCAGCATTGGAAGGGTTAATAAGTCAATTAGAGTATTTTTATGATAATGCTCCATTCCATTCCATCAGCACTGACTATGAGACTCATGTGACGAAGGTCACAGGCCTGGGATAATTATACCGATGTATGATTTCATATATCAAGCCAACTATAGCATTTTTATGAAAATGCTCAACTTAATTCCATCACCACTGACAGATAAATAGGACATGTTTATTACATTCTAATTGAGTAATTGACAGGGTAATTTGTAATTGCTACTGACAGTGCCTGGTTATTGACACCAACTATAGAGTGTAAACCTTATATAACAATAAGCAAATGACAACAAAAGGAATTTCCTAATTGTATTTACCCAATCCGTGTGCATGACATTTTTTTTTTATCAAAAACATATGGCATAAACCCAAATTTTGTGGATGACGGATAATTTGTCTTTATCATATACATATTAATTTCAGGAATGATATCTTACCAATGCTTTTCCTCCAGGAGCCCCGCTCCTGACGGTCACTCCCAGCCACTGGTTATCCTGTATCTCTCGCCTCTCATCAACTACAACACACAATACACAAACATACAGTACATGGCAAGTACAATTTCACATTCTGGTTAATAAAACAAACACAGAGTACATGGCAAGTACAAATTCACCTTCTGGTAAATTAAACAATATGAGATGCAATATATTGTTTTATCACAGTTAAAATAAATATTATTATCACTTAATGGCAAAAACAAGTGAGGATATTACTTTGACAGCATGGTTTCACTATTACGAACAAAATCATATTCATATATAATATATATATATGTATATATATATATATATATATATATATATATATATATATATATATATATATATATATATATATATATATATATATATATATATATATATATACATATATATATACATATATATATATACATATATATATATATATATATATATATATATATATATATATATATATATACATATATATATATACATATATATATATATACATATATATATATATATATATATATATATATATATATATATATATATATATATATATATATATATATATATATATATATATATATATATATATATATATATATATATATATATATATATATATATATATATATATATATATATATATATATATATATAACTATAACTGACTATATTGAGAATGATTGTGATAATTGAAAAAAGTTTTTGTCTGCATGTGTACGTACATGGTAGATCTGGCAGCAGTGCCTCACAGTCGCCGGAGTAGGAGGTGAGGGGGCAGCTGTAGATCGCCCCTCTCTGCTCCTGACGCCCAGGGTTACGCCGATCGTTCACCGTCACATTCTGGATTGGTGCTCCTACTAGTAACCTGAAACATACAAAGAACACTTTGTAAGAAAACTGTCAATTTACATACAAAAATGAATGATATATTAAATCTTTATCAAAATCTATATCATAACGTAGGATGATGACGATGATGATGATGGCGATGATGCTGAATATCAATGGGTTGGTAGTAGTGGTGGTTGTGGTGATGGTGGTGATAATGATGATGATTGAGAGCCTTGAAGTTAAGTCTGAATTATAATATACTGAGTTTCAAAGGGAGGTGTCAGTCAGGAAGGCTTATTGGAAGAGAGTTGATTGTAGGACTCGGGCTCCTGATATTTAATAATAATAATAATAATAATAATATTGTCATTTGATATTGTGCCCTTTCCATATAAACATGCTCAAAGGTGCATTACATTCATTGTCAAAGGATAGATGTTGATATCCACATAGTTATTTGATAAATACATCTTTGTACAGATGTTTTTTCAGTTGTCGTTTGAAGATTGCCACACTCCCAGCATTTGTGGGCTCCTAGATTTTTCTTTGCTAGGCGCCTGAAGGGCACCAAGCAAAAAACATTAAGGTCCATTTCTGCAAGGGTGCAATCTTTATATGTTTACATCAAATTGCATTATATAGTCACATTAATGTTTCTCTACATGGTTTAAAAGGAGACAACCCACTTGTGAACAAAGCCCTGTTACATGAGGTACAGCTTTAACTGACCCCTGCTACTAAGAAAGCAAGGATCGAGGACCAAGTGTGAAACATGCCTAGCGGCTGAGGGCTTATTTAGAAAGGTCCGTGGCATTCTTAATGCCCAATCAGACAACAGTTATGCCCCTTCCAGGCGGAATTCTTGGCGGCCAACCACTGACCAGCTAGTCGGCTAGTTCTCAGCAGGGATTTAGCCAGGACCTATCCTGCCTGGCTTTTGGAGAGGCAGTTTCCTGAAAACCTCCTTTTTGGACGGGCAAAGATTTATATGAAGCATTTTCAATTTTGACTTTCTTGGAGTCATAACCAAAATGTGTTCCTAACAAACCATCTTCAAGGACATAGCTGAAGTATAGAATGCCCTTCTTAACACAATAAGCTATTAACCCTTTCAATGCTGAGGCTACTTTCATCAAAGGCACAAGAACGCAGAAAATTTTGAAAACCTTTTAAACCCTGCCATGTTGGAATTCATTTGAAAGCTCTCGCTGAGTCCTATCAGATAAGTACCCATTTGCCAGGATTTCCCTCATTTTTTAGCTTTTTTCGCACCATTTTCTATCAACCAAATTAGCTACCAACAGCACAAGGGTTAAATGCTGTTGGTATAAGGATTTATAGTAGATGAGAAGCTTATTCTGGATGGGCAGAAATATTGGAAGAGCTGTTCTGGACAGGCATTTTTGAAATCCTGGCTAGGCGCCTGTGTGGTAGCCTGGTTCTCAAGCTAAGTTAGGTATGATGCCCCCACCACTATACATACGGTTGAGCTTTGCATGAGCAAAATTCTTGAACTCTTTCAGTGTTCTTTTCAACAAAGTGATTGTAAGTAATTTCTAATCCCTAAACGGTCAGTTGACCCTTGATACTGAAAAAAGAAGACTTGCAGCAGAGATTTGGAAAATAGCCAAGTATACAGACTTGCAGATTTTAACCATCTCTTTCATCTCCACTTGAAAATCATGGTTGAAATATTTGTGATTTTTCTTCACGTGATGTGCAACTCCAATTAATCATGTTTAGATACTTGGTTGTCTGCTTTACAGGAGCTTCCAATAGATATACTATATATTAACCCTTCCAATGCTAAGGCTACTTTCGTCCAAAGCAAAAGGATGCAATGATATTCAAAAACCATCTAAATCCTGTCATGTTGGTATTCATTGGAAAGCTCTCGTTGAGTACTCTCATATGCGTACCCATGTGCCATGGTTTCAGTAATTTTTCCAGGGTATCTGCATCATTTTGTATTGGTCAAATTAGCCACCAGCAATGACCAGACCACTTAAGATCCACTCACGGGGCACGGGTTGAGGGGGTTCACATTCCACACCCTTCTAGACATGGTACTCCCTGATGGCCCTACCCCGTACAGACCCTCTTGGCATGAGGTTGAGGGTGTGGACCTACTGGCAGTCCAAGGGGGGTGTCTCGTCTGAGCTCACTGGGATACTTTAACCCTTCCAATGCTGAGGCTACTTTCTTCCAAAAGTACAAGGATGCAAAGATTTTTGAAAATTATCTTAACCCTGTCATGTTGGTATTCACTGGATGGCTCTTGCTGAGTACTCTCAGATGAGTACCCATTTGGCATGGTTTCAGTCATATTTCAGGTTTTTGCATCATTTTGTATTGGCCAAATTAGCCATCGATCAGTAGCATTAGGGTTAATAAGAGCTGAAGAGGTTTTGCCAGCAGACCCCTTGCTAGGAGGCAGTGCCATTAGTCTGATGTATTCCAGTCAACTGTTGACCATATTAATCACCCTGCTGGACAGGCACAACAGGCTGCTAATCATCACTGGGTCCTCACACAGCTGTCATAGACACACTTATACACCCTCAACCAGGGCCCACTCCTCTCTAACCTTATGTGCCAAAAAGTAATTATGAGGTCTAGATATCTAGGCTAAACCATCCCTGACCCCTATGCTGCTGGTTGCTAATATTGCCAATACATAAAACCCCGGCACATGGGTACTCACCTGAGAGTTCTCAGTGAGAGCTATATGTAAAAATGTACATGTAAAAAATGTAATCTTCATTTTTTAAGTCAGTATATCAATTACAAGAAACACGAGCTACCAAGGCTCTTGGCCGACTGGACCTACGGCTTAAAGTGCCCTCCGAAGCACTGGTAAGCAGCAAGGAAATAAATTTACTTTTTCCGCTCCCCCACCGGGAATCGAACCCAGTTTGTCTGTGCCGCAGGCCAACACCTTATCACTAGACCAACATGACTGCCACAATGTATACCGACTTTTTGCATTTTTTCCGCCATGGACGAACGTAACCTTAGCACTGGAAGGGTTAACCCCTCTAATGCTCAGGCTTCTCCCGCCAAAAGCACAATGATCCAAGATTTTTGAAAACCATTTAAACCCTATCATGTTGGTATTCATTAGAAAGCTCTCACGGAGAAGTCTCAGATGAGTACACATTAACCCTTTCATTGCTGAGGCTACTTTCATTTAAAGCACAAGGACGCAGTCTTTTGAAAACTATTTAACCCCTGTTATGTTGGTATTCATTGGATAGGTCTCGTTGAGCACTCTCAGATGATTACCATGTACCATGGTTTCGGTCATTTCAAGGTTTTTGCATCCTTCTGTATTGGCAAAATTAGCCACCAGCAGCATAAGGGTTAATACGGATGGATAGGCCACTTCTTGCATTTTTCTGCAATGAACGAACGTAGCCTCAGCGTTGGAAGGGTTAATACAGATGTATTTGCTCCTCACTTCTGGCGTGCATGCAGTCCTCTCTGCAGCACACAGTCAGCAGCAGCAGGTCGATTTGATTTCAATTGTGTGGAGCAGGTTGCCAGCTCCCATTAGGCGCCTAATTCCCGGGATGAGGCGCTAGATGATGGTGGGGCCCATGAAGAGATAAGGCCGCCGAGGAGATATTAGGAGATGGATCGACCTGCCGTTGACCCTCGGCACACTTCAGCGGCAGCAAACTCCTTCCTAGAAGGCCTACAAGAAGGGATGGTCGAGCTTGCAGCTAGCCTGCCTCCCAGGCCTTATTTTTAATGTCCTCCCTTGTGGATAGATGGCTCTGCGGTATACTATGATGACTGAGGGGAGATAAGCGTGTGTCCCCCTTGAGGATTTTTTCAGAACTAAACCTGGAGTGAAATGAACTCATGTCAGATCAGTGACAGAGCCAGATATCACAGGCTTGTAGCAAGTCTAGCTTGCAGCTTGCTCCCTCTCTTAATCCATTAATCCTTCCAAAGGTGAGGCTGAAATGCTCAGTACCAGAGTGAGGCTGAATCCTGGGTATAACCCTTAAAATGCTCAGGACGCTACTTTTGTCCAAAGCACAAGGACACAAATATCTTAGGAAACCATCTAAACCTTGTCACATTGTATTCATTGTATAGCTCAGCTGAGTACTCTCAGATGAGTACCCATATGCCAAGGTTTCATTTGTCATTTCACCTTTTTTGCATCATTTTGTAAAAGCAAAATTAGCCACAAGCAGCATAAGGGTTATAAACTCTCCTTCAATTTTGATTAAATTTTTTCTTCATGCCTTACATCACAAAACAGCTTTTTTCAAAGTTACAAGGCTAGTCAAGCTATCAGTATATTGATATTCTTACAATGCTATTTTCCCTCGACTGATGGTGAATTTTTAGAAAACCTACGTCACTAGTATCGACAACACTACAACAATAAACGCTTTTAAAGTCTTTAATTCACAAAGTGACAATCCACCAGCGTAATTACATGTACCATTGTCAGAACTGCTGAAATAACCAATATACTCCATACTATAATGGCAATAAAATAAAGGTCTTGGAAAATAAATTTCTGTCACCATGCAAAAAGACTAAGGTGGCTACATCTAACGGCAGATATCGCCACCACTACCTGTGACATCGATACTGTGACACCGTGTCTCAGAACAGCCCAAAGAAAAAATTGTACATTTATGAAATGGCTAAGCCCCGCTTATTTTAGTGAAACTACCAGAATTTTGACATTCAGCCAACGCCATTTTCACCCTGCCGATAGTGAATACCTCACAACTTCCAAAGTATGGTTTAAACCTCTCTGACATGACTGGTGAGTAGTAAAACTACCAGCATTATCAATGTTCCATCAAGCCATTTTTCATTCAATCAATAGCGAATGTCTTACAACTTCTGTAGCATGGTTGTAAACATCTATGACATGACCGCTACCAAAATTATCGATATTTCACCAAGCCATTTTCATTCAATCAATAGTGAATGTCTTACAACTCCTACAGCATGGTTGTAAACATCAATGTAATGGCTAGTGACAATTGAAACTACCAGTATTATTGATATTTCGCCAATGCCATTTTCAGTCGTACAACTTCTGCGGCATAGTTGTAAACATCTATAACATGACTGCTCAGTAGTAAAACTATGAGCATAATTGATATGCCATCAAGCCATTTTCATTCAATCAATAGGGAATGTCTTACAACTTCTGTAGCATGGTTGTAAACATCAATGTAGTGAGTAATGAAACTAACAGCATTATTAATATAACGCCAATGCCATTTTCAGTCTTACAACTTCTGCGGCATAGTTGTAAACATCTATGACATGTCTACTGGTTGTATCTCCCATCTCTGGACACCATGGCTTATCGCCTTATCAGCCGGGGAGCATTAGCGGTAATCATGCACAGACTGATGTAAGCTATCACCGGTCGTGATGCTCTGGCATGGGGTCACGGGTAACAGCCACACGTCAGTCTCTCAGACTCTCACTAACTGCTCTGTCTCTTATTCTCTCTCTCTCTCTCTCTCTCTCTCTCTCTCTCTCTCTCTCTCTCTCTCTCTCTCTCTCTCTCTCTCTCTCTCTCTCTCTCTCTCTCTCGCTCTCTCTCTCTCTCGGTCTCTCTCTCTCTCTCACACACTCTCCCGGTTCTCTCTCGCTCAATCTTTCTCTCCCTTTTCCCTTTCCTTTCTCTCCCTTTCTGTTTCTCTCTCTACCCCACCTTTCTCTCTCTCTCTCTCTCTCTCTCTCTCTCTCTCTCTCTCTCTCTCTCTCTCTCTCTCTCTCTCTCTCTCTCTCTCTCTCTCTCTCTCTCAACCATTTGCTTCCTATCATTTGCCTCACCTCAACAGATAGCAGCTGACTTCTCTGACCCTACTATTGGCAACACCTCACTTTCACTTATACACTATCAAGGGCCTACTTGAATTCACACTCTACAAAAATATGCATACTTCATGATGATACAAACATACATGTTTTGGATTTAACAATCTGGAAGTGTGGCCTGTGAACATGTATATTCAGTGGGTTGTAGGGAGTGATGTCGGAATGAACTGGCCACATGTTGTTGGAATGTTTGGGTCTTGTCTTAAGATAGAAGTGACCAAAGCACTGGCATATTCCAAGTCTCTTACACAACCCTTCACAGACTTAACCCTTTACCACCAGCCCAGAGCTAGCCTCGCGAGTGTCCAACAGGAAGTCCAGTCTGGCTAGAAGAGTCGTAATGTAGGAGGAACCTGGCGGGTAAAATATGAACCACTGTAGCTTTCCAGTGCTTCTGAGGGCACGTTGGACCAGTCAGCCAAGAGCCTTGGTAGCTTGTGTTTCTTGTAATTGATTTACCGACTTAAAATATAGATTACTTTAACTTTTTTTTTTAAGTCAGCCTAAGAACCAGGCTAGATATACCCCAGATATCCCTTGTGTGAAAGAGACAAGCTTTCTCCCCTGTCCCCTACAGCTAAACTTTCCCTGTAATTCATCACATGTAGGAGACATATTTGCTGCCCTGTCATCTGCTTTATGTTTTTCCTGCCTTGGAAATGTTGTAACTATTTACACAGCAATCTGGAAGAGATCCTTCAATGTAACCAGGCCCCCTGAGAGGTATTTAAAATGCATAACATAAAGTCTATAAGGAAATGAGAAGACTTGCTACAAGTCTTAGCCTGCCTCCAACACAACATTTAGATGTCACCCCTTGTGGATTGATTGGCACTGCAGTATGCTAGGAGGTTGGTTGGAAATACTACCAGGACAACCTCCTCGTGTAGCAGTGCACCCCTTAAATGCAGTGTAGGTGCTGGCCTGAATTTATATATAATAAAGTGAAACACAGTAACGCCTCGTAGCTAGGCTATACAAGTCAGTGTTAAATGCCTTTCTCAAAAATACAAATCCCATCTCCCATCACACAAATGTATATATATATATATATATATATATATATATATATATATATATATATATATATATATATATATATACATATACATATATATATATATATATATATATATATATATATATATATATATATATATATATATATATATATGTGTACTGCATATGAATGCATCAGCCTAGCCTGTAGTGTTGACCGTTCCCTCAACCCTGAGTGCTGAGTTGTAAGGAATCTGCGATAGACCTCAGGCGAATGGACGGAATTGATGTAATTCAGTGACTGACCAATGAGGCGGTTTCCCACAGAACGTGTGTAGCACTAGGGCTCTTGTCACATAAATCGCTTTCCTAGGTCTCCCTAATTGATAATAAAGACACCATTTCTCTCGCATCCCAGCAGCATAACAATTCAATCGTGATCGGGCCCTACGGAGTAGTGTAGTGTAGCGTAGTGCTCATCCTTCATTGACAGTCTGAGTCAAGTGTAGCAGCAAGTACAGGGGCATTAGTATGCATCACAGTGAAGGTGCAGTTAGGCAGGATTTACACTTTACAATACAGGCAGCTCTGCACTACAGTCGCCTACCCTAAGGCGGATCATTTTCCTTTACTCCTTTACATGTATTCGACATAAAATTTGCATTGATAAATCCACAAATACTCCGTCTATGCCATAAGGAAAAATCACGAAGCATTGATCGAGGATTTTCACCATATATCACACGGATCCTCCCTCACTTCTTTACTTGAATCCTATTGTGCACAATGGAACAAGGAAAGTGAGAAATGCTAATGTAGAGAAATGTTTTTAAAAAGCATTTGACCCCTCAATGTTGGCGAGATCCATTGCTGAATTTCTTTGATATGTTGCTATCTTTATCTTTTCAATATTTCGATGCATTGAAATGTGTATTGACAAGTGAAAGCAGGCTGTATTGTTTGAGGGGAGTTATTGATATATCCATACGGGCCATATTAATCAATGACACCCCTACTCCTGACTCCACCTGGTGAGAGAAATGTAAACAATACTTGCTTTTCTCAGAGCATCAATCACTGCAGAGTATGTTATTTAGAGTATTCCCAACACTAGCAAATGATATTTCTACTAGGAAATACTGGCATTTTACCAGTTTTTTTCCTTCCTGGACATATTAGACATGTGCAGCCTCCCTCTTCAAGGGGATGAATCAACACAGTGCCTGTGATATGTAAAGATCAAGAGCAAGCTGGCAGGGCTCCCAGATCTTTTTTGGCTTATGAGATCAGAAGTGCTCTTCATAGCTGATATATGAGTTAAAACCATGATTGTGCATCACCAGATGTGCAACCAGCAGATATTGCTCAACAGACTCCTAGCCCTGGTGTTGACAAGAACCACTCAAGAGGTGCATTCTGTGCATGTGTGTGAGCAACTTCCTCTATAATGTAACCAAATAACGAGGCCCTCATTTGTCTTCGTCTCCTTGTGATATCACACTGAGATGAGATTCCGCAAGATTAAGTGTATCGAAGGCTTTATAATGGGTGCTTTGGTGACCAATCCATTTTCTCTTCATCTAAGATTCACCCTAGTGCCTGTAGTATGTACAGATCAAGGGCAAGCTGGCAGGGCTCCCAGATTTCTGGCTTATGAGATCAGAAGTGCTCTTCATAACTGAGCTAAAACCCTACGATGCGCCAGCTGTGAATCGATAAGGGTTTAGAGCAATCCCTCCTAGCAAGCGCTATAAACACCAGAGCTGTCTAATAGACCAATGGCACAGAATAATCCATTATAAACCTGCAACCTATATGGCTTTAATGTTTGATAATCACATCAGCCGTTCATGTGTGGGTCACATATAGCCTAAAGATTTGGGTTCTAGTTTTATAAGTAACTCATTGATCCCAAGAGCCTCCCAGAATGCCCTTAAAAAACAACTTGGCCAAAGAAATCCTGGCATTTTCCCAGTTTTATCCTAGGTATTCCCAACTCCATCTGGTAGGTTGGTAATCAAGGCCTGGCGGTATGTTTTACTTAGGAAAGAATGGAACCCTTTCACCCAGACAGCAGGCCAGAAAGGCCTTAACGCTTCCAATGCTAAGGCTACATTCATCCAAAGCACAAGTATGCAAATCATTTTGAAAACCCTCTAAACCCTGTTTTGTTTGTATTCATTGGATAACTCTCACTGATAACTAACATATGAGTACCCATTTGCCAGGGTTTCAGCCTTTTTCTGTTTGCATCATTTTGTACTGGCCATGTTAAGCACCAGCAGCATAAGGGTTAGAATTGCTTTTGTGAGCATTCATCATGAGTGGGTTGAGCCTACTGACCAGGTATACCTACATACCATAATGCTCATCAGCCACAGCAGTAGACGGCAGGTAAATTCACTTAATTTACCTGACTTACCACAGTGTTGACATACAATGTTTACAAACAGGCTTAGCTAGTGATTTATTCATAGGCCTGGGAAGGTGGTCAGCTGCTATATAACAATGCCATTCAAGAACACTGGACTCTTAACCCATTGATGTCTGGACCTAAAATACTTTTGACTATAACTTAAGAATTGAGGGTAATTTTACAAAATATTTGAAGGGGAGTTGTTGGTTATATTCTAATTAACATTTCTTCATCAAACATTTCATCAACTGTGATTTTACCTGGAAGATTTCATCGAAATTGTCTGTCTGTTTTTGGTCGCTGTGAGCACTAATGGGTTAATAACACTCTCACAACCTTCAAGGAATCGCTAGACTAACCCCCAATGTCCTTTGAGCAGTATAATAACATTATATGATAACACAAACTTCAATACTGCCTTATGCATGCCAAAAGAAACTAGCAGACTAGTCCTTAGTCCATGTAGTCAAAACATCATGCCATTACAAAAACATGTACAGGACTGTTAACCCTTCAAATGCTGAGGTTACTTTAGTCCTAAGCACAAGGATGAAAATAGCTTAGAAAACCATCTAATCACTGTCATGTTGGTATTCATTGGATAGCTCTTGCTGAGTATTCTCAGGTGCGTACCCAAATGCCAAAGTTTCAGTCATCTTGTCTGAGATTTTTTGCATCATTTTGTATTGGCCAAATTAGCAACCAGCAGCGTAAGGGTTAATCTATGCATGAGAATCGTCAACAGCAAGTAGACTTACCCTTACGTCTATGTTATCAAAACATCATCACGCCATTACAAATGCATGAACATAAATCAAATAGTCTATGCTATAAATATGTCAAGTAATAACACATATTGGATTGTTTACACCTTCATGTGCAGTGTGTTTAGTAAAACTACCCCTTATTCCAGACATTAAATTCATCATGCAAATACTCATACTGCCATACATGGACTGATGGATTTGCTATAAATTGAAACATCTTGAAGTTTCAGACAAAAAACCTTTGTGAGTGCCATGACACATATTTTTTAAAGATGCCTACAATACAGGCATGCATTTTTTCATGGATGCTTGTGTCAAAATGAAACCCTGCCACCGTGCTGGCCTGGGCTCTGTGCTAGGGTAGGTCCATATAGGTTAGATGAAGATCTTTGCAGTTTGTCCATCAACCTGTTTCGAGCCAGGGCAAGTGAGTGAGAAACTGCCCCGTGATAACCGCCAGCATCATGGTGGCCGTGTCCCATCCTCTACTCTCTTGCTGTACTATCTGGCAGCACTCCTAAAAGCCATAAATTCACAGCCTGTGACACAGTCAAGATGCCTGATAAAAACTCTAGCCAAATACAAACATGTAGCAAGCATTCCTATATGGTGTTCTCAGATTGCAGGGCTTGAAACGAACTTCCCCTCTTGCTACCTTATCTAGTAGTACCAAAAGTTGATAACATATGTTATCAACTTTTGGTAGTACTCCTTAGAGCCATAAATTCACAGACTGTGACACAGTCAAGTTGCCTGATAAAAACTCTCCCCAAATACAAACATGTAGCAAGCATTCATACAAGGTGTTCTCAGATTGCAGGGCTTGAAATGAACTTCCCCTCTTGCTACCTTATCTAGTAGTACCAAAAGTTGATAACATATGTTATCAACTTTTGGTAGTACTTCTTAGAGCCATAAATTCACAGCCTGTGACACAGTCAAGATGCCAGATAAAAACTCTAGCCAAATACAAACATGTAGCAAGCATTCACACAAGGTGTTCTCAGATTGAAGGGCTTGAAACCAACTTCCCCTCTTGCTGGCTTATCTAGTAGTACTCATTAGAGCCATAAATTCACAGCCTGTGACACAGTCAAGATGCCTGATAAAAACTGTAGCCAAATAAAACTATGTAGTGAGCATTCACACAAGGAGTGGTCAACATATCTATTTCCATCTCTCTCTCGTGAAGATCCCTCTCTGACTCTTTCTCTCCCTCTCTGACTCTTTCTCTCCCTCTCCGACTCTTTCTCTCCCTCTCCGACTCTTTCTCTCCCTCTCCGACTCTTTCTCTCTGACTCTCTCTCTCCTTTCCCTCTCTCTCTCTGCCTAACTGTCTCTCTGACTCTCTCTCTCTCTCTCTCTCTCTCTCTCTCTCTCTCTCTCTCTCTCTCTCTCTCTCTCTCTCTCTCTCTCTCTCTCTCTCTCTCTCTCTCAATAGTAAAACCTTTAAAAGACAAATCAACATTTCTGTAAAGAAACATTCTCAAGTGTGATTTTCAATATTTGTTATCAGATTCAGAAGCTTTGATTGGGAATATCACATGATAATTGAGTTACCAATGAAAACCCTCATTAAAAAAGTTCAGTGGCATTCAAGAATGTGATTAACAATGCACCCTTATAATGAGCATACTTCTTATAGGACTGTGTAAGTGACACTATGACAAGTCTGGAACTTGTCACACCACTTTTCCCTTTTTCAAACTTCAGCTAAATGTTGTTTTAAGGCAAAAAGTTCCATCTACTAAAAACCTCTATCTTTCTCATCAAGAATGTTAACTGGGTTAAGATTTATTTATTGTTGCTGTTTTTAGTGTTTCAGATGTTTTGCTGCCAATACATGGTGGCCTGTAGTAAAAGGAAACCATGAGTCTTTGCCAGCAATGTTAAGTTTTTTGACTGCTCACTAAAGAGTGTCTGGGTGTCATTTGGACACACAGCCCTTCAAAAATCATTCCTCAGGACACCCACATTTTTCTTGAGAGCTTTATATGTCATTTTCAAGCATATAATTAAAAAATTTCCACCTCCATATAACTCCTATGATATAGTACAAGGATACCATGCATTATTTTTCATATAAGCATACATGTTTCTAATTTGAGTATATTGTAGTCTCCCCTGAAAAAAAGGACACCCAGCAATTCCACAATTGCCAATTTCATGAATTTTGGGCACCCAGTTTCTAAATCCTGGCTAGACAGTATTGGTTCCTTTCTAGATGTACTTTCTTCCTTGAATACAAAGGTCAACCTGTTACCCCACATGAGGTAAGTCTTACACCCCTAATCCATTGACTACCCTGACCGGGCCATGAGGACCTAGGGAAGGTATTTTTTCTCTTTCTCTCCCTCTCCGACTCTTTCTCTCCCTCTCCGACTCTTTCTCTCTGACTCTCTCTCTCCTTTCCCTCTCTCTCTCTGCCTAACTGTCTCTCTGACTCTCTCTCTCTCTCTCTCTCTCTCTCTCTCTCTCTCTCTCTCTCTCTCTCTCTCTCTCTCTCTCTCTCTCTCTCTCTCTCTCTCTCTCTCTCTCTAGATGTACTTTCTTCCTTGAATACAAAGGTCAACCTGTTACCCCACATGAGGTAAGTCTTACACCCCTAATCCATTGACTACCCTGACCGGGCCATGAGGACCTAGGGAAGGTATTTTTTCTCTTTCTCTCCCTCTCCGACTCTTTCTCTCCCTCTCCGACTCCATGACCGGGCCATGAGGACCTAGGGAAGGTATAGAGACCCTTGTTAACTCTACTAAGTGGACAGCCCATGTAATAAACCACAGTAAGCTTGCAGCTGGTCTAATTTTCCTGTGGCACATTTAGGACCTTACAGCATACCTTCACAGACTGGCTGGGGCAATGAACACCTTGGGAAGATAAGATAGAGACCCTTGTTTGCACTACTAAGTGGGCTGCTTACTGCCAATAATGTAATAATCCCAGCAAGTGTGGAACTGGGCCAGTTTTCCTGTGGCATATTGACGATTTACAGCACACCTACATAGACTGGCTGGGGCAAGGAGCACCTTGGGAAGATAAGATGGAGACCAATGTTTACTCTACTAAGTGGGCTGCTTACTGCCAATAATGTAATCTCTAATCTGTAGCAAATTTGTAACTGGTCTAGTTTTCCTATGGCATATTGGGGACTTAGAGGGTGTTACAATTCATTATGACTAAAGTACATGGTGATTGAATAACCACTTCCTAGCCTGCCTCTTAGCCTTTAACCAAATGAAGGTGGGACTTTATTCCCTGGACTTTCCTAGGAGAATTTCTAGGGAAAGTAAGCTACATTAGGTATGGATAGAATAATCCACAACTATCATGTAAGAGGTCTAGCAGTGGTAGGATAGAGTTGAATTCCAAGGTTTCTACCTATAATAATAATAATAATATTGTCATTTGATATTGCGCCCTTTCCATATAAACATGCTCAAAGGCGCATTACATTCATTGTCAGAGGATCGATAGATGTTGATATCCACATAGTTATTTGATAAATACATCTTTGAACAGATGTGTTTTCAATTGTCGTTTGAAGATTGCCACACTCCCAGCTGCCCGAATATTATTTGGGAGCTGATTCCATAGTTTTGGGGCACAGGCACTAAATGATCTGTCACCGTAGGTTTTCATGTTGGTTCTCGGCTCGCAGAGTAAGTTCTTGGATGTTGATCGCAGTGTCCGTGATGGGACATACTCTTTCAGCATTTCCCTCAGGTAAGAGGGTGCAGTTCCATGCAAACACTTGTATGCCAGGAGAAGAATCTTGAATTCAATTCTCTTCCTGACTGGTAACCAGTGAAGTTCCTTTAGTACTGGAGTGATATGGTCATACTACTTTGTGAGTGTGATCACCCTGGCGGCATTATTTTGTACTCTCTGGAGCTTACATATTAGCTCTTCAGGTATTCCACAGAGAAGTCCATTGCAGTAGTCGAATCTTGAGGTTACCAGGGATATGACAGCACCTTTAGTTGATTCTGCAGTCAAGTATTTTCTGATCCTTCCAATGTTTCGAAGGTGATAGTTTGCAGATTTGACTGCCTTTGACACATGTGCGGCCATATTCATGCTCGGATCAAAAACAGAGCCCAGATTGCCGATAGGTATATTGAGAATCTTAACAATCTCACCATTTACGGAGATGCTAGGCACAGATATTTTGGCTCGCTGCTTAGGGGTACCTAGCACTAGGACTTCCGTTTTGTCTGCATTCAGTTTTAGCTTGTTCTGTGACATCCATGTATATATGTCAGTGAGGCAGCCCTCCAGCCTAGCAACTCCTATGTCCACAGCTTGTTGAGTGATAGGTTTTATTGCCAGATAGAGCTGTGTGTCGTCTGCATATATGTGAAGCTCTAAACCATGCTTTCTGATGAGTTTTCCAAGGGGTAGGAGGTAGATCAGGAACAACAATGGTCCTAACACTGATCCCTGTGGTACGGACCACAGAATGTCCTGTAACTCAGAGAATGACTTGTCAATCTTGATGCGGAGTGTGCGTCCTGACAGGTAAGACTTAAACCAAGCAAGTGCTTGACCCGTAATACCTAATGTATTTTCCATTCTGCTGAATAGAATATCATGGTCGATGGTGTCGAACGCCGCACTCAGATCTAACATGACCAGTATAACTACTCCATGCTGGTCAATGCTGGTTAGAATGTCATTCTGTACTTTCACTAGGGCAGTCTCAGTGCTGTGACCAGGCTTGTAAGCAGATTGTAAATGTTCATGCAAGTTGTTCTCAGTCATGTAGTCAGTGAGTCGCCCCGCCACCACCCTCTCCAACAGTTTTGAGATGTAAGAAAGGTTACTGACAGGACGGTAGTTCTTTAGAATATCTGGATCTAGGGTAGATTTCTTAAGTAACGGTGTAACTATAGCCGACTTCATGGATTTCGGTACCTGGCTAGATCTGAGAGAAGAATTTATGATGTTAGTCATTACTGGAAGTAATTCGCTTCTACTTTCTTTGATGAGCCAAGTTGGGATTGGATCAAGCATGCAGTTTTTCGCAGGAGACTTGCAAATTATCTTCCATACTTCCTCCTCTGTAGTATTCCGCAGAACATTCAGAGTGGAAACAGGTGGTGACTGTGCTATTTCCAGGTTGATGTCAGAGCAGTCAGGGAGGTTATCCCTGATTTTATCAATCTTTTCCTTGAAAAAGCATGAGAACCTATTTGCAAGTTCTTCTGCAGAGCTGTGTTCTGTGTACCTACTGACGTCTACATCCTCAAAATAAAGTGTAGGATCATAAAAAAATGTGAAGAAATCTCTGGTTCTCAATAATCCCCATACATCTTCCAATTCTTCTTCCCATCCAAATTCCTCCCAAGTATTCTATTTATAGTTCAGGCATCAAAGAGTTTGGCACACAACCGCTGGTTCAGTTATGGCATACAGTTTCAGCAGAGCAGGAAAAACAACTTCTAAATCAGGTCATTGGAAGTATTACTGAGACCAGACATCTTAATAAACAACTTCAATTAACCCATGTATGGCCAGAGTAACCCTTAAATCTGCATGTGCCACCTCTGGGACTTTGTTCCAACTCTGTAAACAAATCTTAAATTTTAGGTGAATTCATGAGCATTATTGGGTTAAACCATTCATCCCAGTAGCCACCTAAAATGGTCAGACTTTTTTTTGAGATTTCTTCTATTTGAAAGCATATTTTTAAGGAACAGTGTTAATCACAATTAAATTTAACCCTTTTGCTGCTGGTGGCTGATTTGGTTTATTCAAGATGATGCAAAAACTGAAAAATGGTTGAAACCCTGGCACATGGATACTCACCTGATAGCACTGAGTCTCACCAGCTGAGTCTCACTCAGAGAGGCTGAGAGCTACCTAATGCATACCAACATGACAAGCTTTGGAAGGTTTTCAAAAATATTTGCCTCCTTGTGCTATCGATGAAAGTAGCCTGAGCATTGGAAGAGCTAATAAAATCATTATGCAGCCAGAGAGAGAGATTAGAATCTTGAAAGGCTTCTTTGAGAAAATGCAATCATTAGAAACCTCACATTACTTGATGGACTTGAATAACATGATGCATTGAATACAAACAACTGAACTAATAATTCCCTTTTTCAACCATCAAGATGAGTGTATGTTATGGCCATTGAAATGTTACACCCTGTGAACGTTCATACCAAAAGCAACAAGTTGTATTTTCAGTTCTGGTTCAGCAGAGATCCTAATGAGTTTGGGGTCATGTGACTAGAGAAGTGACCCCTGGTGGCCGTTCTATTCAACCAACAAGATCATTTCACAGTTGAGCACCAGGTATGGGTTACGTGGAACAGAATACCTAGTTATTTCTATAAATAACAAAGTAGTTTAGCTACATACTCTCAGCTATCCTGTCCATTTAAAGGCATAGTATTGTATTCGACAAGGTGACAGTGGCATATAAAACTTAAAAAATCCATTTACAATACACCCCACATTTAGAAAATCCATTAAACTTTGCATAGGCTATCATTGTCAGTTCCCCTTTGAAAATCTAACATAAAAAGGTAGGGGGGGGGGGGGGGGTCACCAGTCATTCTATCCATATAGGTGGCGCCAAAGTGGCACTAAATTTGCAAATTTCACGTCTTTGTAATGCCAGTTGTTTGAATTTAACAGTAAATGACCTCAAACTCCCTCGCCTTAGATGACCCTTTAACGTTGAGTCGTAAACACCTGCATGTGCAGCCTATGGGACCTTGTGCTAACAGTCTTGAGTACATCTCGCAATTCGAGTAGGTATGGGGCTGCCTGCAGGAGCGAACAAGGAAAGCAAATGTTTGCTCTTACTATCTAGATTATCGTTATCGAAACCATGTGAAAATCCAAACGGTTTTTCACCGGTTATTGATGATATTGGTGATAAAGATTACCGAATAGAATACCGGTGTGCAGCCTTATCTAACACTGTACATGAACCTTTAACACAGATTCATGTACCTTGCTTTCTACACATGCTTTGGGGCAGGATCTTGGCCAGGAACACAAAAATGCCTGTCCAAAGCGGCAATTCCAAAGTTTCTGCCCGTCCAGATTTAGCTATCTATCTACTTCAAATCCTCATAACAACTTCATTTAATAGCAGTCTTGAAAAGGACAATGCACACTTCAGCTATGTTCTAGAAGATGGCTTGTAAAATATTTGGTAATTAACCCCAATAAGTCAAAATTGAAAATTCTTCCTAGAATTTTTTTGACAGTCCAAAAATGAGGTTTTCAGGAAAATGCATGTCCATAAAACAGGCATGACAGGTCCTGGCTAAGTTTCTGGTTTGAGGTCTGTTTCCAGTATATAAAAGGTGGTTCATCTAGAGGCAGTTGAGGATAATATGGGCAACACATGTATTGTGTTCGAGCAGCTCAACTGATCTGTTTACAAACACAGGTTAAGGTGGCCGTGAAAGGAGGGGCGAGAGGCAACAAATATCGGCTGGGAGTACAATGGGGGAGGGCCGCTTGATGGACGGGGAGAGGATCGTATTTTATGTGGGGACATGCTGAATAAACAGCGGAGATGGGTCAGGGCGCGACCTCTTTCAGGGTCAAATGTGAGACATACATCAACCTGTGCCAGGATATTATAGCGACAGAGAGGGCTGTACCAGCCATGCTTTAACCCTTTCAATGCTATAAGGCTACTTTTATTCAAAATACAAGGACGGAATTATTTTTGAAAATCATCTAAAGCCTGTCTTGTTGGCATTTATTGGAAAGCTCTTGCTGAATACTCCCAGATGAGTACCCAAGTGCTAGGGTTTCAGACCCTTAACTCTTAAGATGCTAAGACAATTTTCGTCCAAAGTACAAGGATGCAAATATTTATATTAACCATTTAATCCCTGTCATGATGGTATTCATTAGATAGCTGTCACTTCAAGTACTCTCCGATGAGTATCCAAATGCCAGGATTTCAGTCATTTTCAGCGTTTTTACACCATTTTGTATTGGCAAATATTAGCCACCACCAGAATTAGGGTTAATTAACTCAAGATTTTGCATTTTCATTTACCCAAGGCAAGGGGGCAGCATATATGTTGGACTTTGCCTCATAATAACATTCTTATTAATAATCAAAACATAACAAGTATTATTATTCTGATGTTGGACTATATACATAGCGTTTGTCATTCTCCAGATACTTATCATTTAGAAACAGTCTCCCATCCTAATTAACCCTTGTGATGCTGGTGGCTAAATTGGCCAATACAAAATCATGAGAAAAAACACAAAAATGACTAAAACCATGGCAAATAGGTACTCATTTGAGAGTACTAAGTGAGAGCTATCCAATGAATACCAGCATGACACGGTTTAGATGGTTTTCACAAATCTTTGCGTCCCCCAGCTTTGAACAAAAGTAGCCTCAGCATTGACAATTAGAGACAGTATCCTATATCTCAATTAAATGAAGGAGTAGACTTCTAAAAAGTAATGATGCTTGTAGTTAAGGTCCCACTGTGAGAGATTTAGTTACAGCCAATATTCATCAAAATCATTTTTTCTCCTGGGGCCTCTGAACACGATAGCCTTACAGTTATTTCAATATGGAAACTTGAAATCCAACCCTGGTTCCATCGACCCCAGCATATAAAAGTGCACCAACTGGCATAATTATTTTACATCTATAATGTTATCAGATCTAGTTTTTTCGCTATGCCTTGAACCTGCCATTTAAGTGAAGTCTTCACCCTCCAGCAAGGTTTGTATTTGAGAAAAGTCAGCCCTATTTTGATTCTGTGTAACTGTTTCATCCATTCAATCTAGAAATCCATGACAAAATATTTGAGTAACCTGCTGTCTATTTTTAATGGATATCGGTTTCTAAATAACAAGTATGCAACCCAGACTCAAATGTTTACCAGATTTGACTTCTAGTATCTCCTTATATAGTATAAGATCAACTTAATAAGTGTTGTCTGGATCTATGATACGTTTGTCAATGGTTAAGAAATGAAGAGTTAACTTTTAAAATACCTAATGGTGATTTGTTACTTTGGCTCTGATGTAACCCTTCCAATCCTGAGGCTACTTTCGTCCAAAGCACAAGAATGCAAAGATTTTTTAAAACCATCGTAACCCTGTCATGTTGGTATTCATTTCATAGCTCTCGCTGAGTACTTTCAGATGAGTACCCATGTGCAAGGGTTTCAGTAATTTTTCAGGGTTTTTTGCATCATTTTGTAATGGCCAAATTAGCCATCAGAAGCATAAAATTAAGGGTTCAACATTTTTCTTCAGATATTCCCTAAGTTTAAGAAATACCATGAACATAGTCAGAATAATTCCAGAGAGGTTACAGGCATGACTGGTTTTAGTTTGACACAGACAGGGTGCAACATAGTTTGCAAAACATTATTTTTTGAGCAGGGCAAGCTGCCCATACAGTTGACTTACCCTGCTGGCGCTTCCACTTGCCCTGCCACTCTGTTAAAGAAAGGGGAGATTGGACTTTGCCCAAAATATTACTTGCCGAGCAGGGCAAGTCAGGGTCTTTTTTAGCTTGCCCCATTGCCGTTTTTTTGCCGAATTCACTTGCAACTTGCAACAGGGCCAGTGGTTATGTTGCACGCTGACAGATCCTACTGTGAGGGTACCTGACACTAGGTCTCTAACCTAGACAGCATGACCTAACCCAGACACATTTAAACCATGGAACAATATCAATCATGTCAAGAGGGATTACAGAGTCATGACATGATTAATCAAAGCTAAGAGCTTGAAACATAAGTGGTGGTGTTATATGTAATTGAACAGGATGGCATTAAGTAAATTCATTCTTCATTGATTAAATTTCTATTGCTATGACAATTTCAAGACGAATACTTTTTGATATAAAAATTCCCATAACCTTTTTTGTCAAATATGCAATATATCATTTAATCTTTATCCCTTTTTACTGGACCACTGAGTATCAATATGCAGAGCTCACTGTTGAATAAAATGTTGTTTAACTGCCACCTATTCATTACATCTATATTTGAACAGATAGATTTAGACTTAAATACAACCTCTCCTTTCACTCCATTACTTGAAACCTCATACAAATTACATTGGAATTGGGTTTGGAATTTCGTTTTTTTGTCATATGTATGACATATTGTGGCTAATTCATGACTAGCCAGTTGTAAGTGGTGGAGGAAACTGTAATACCCAGCTCAAACCCGGCCTAACCTTAAGTTACTGGCAACTTTCTCACATGCTCTGGCTGGGATTCAAACTTGGGCAGTGGTGAGAGACAGCAAGCAGTCGGCAGTGGCGCCTAAGACCACTCGGCCATCAGGGCAGGCTCCAAATTACATTAAACTACAAGTTATGGCTAAATGCATATCAACTCAGATGGGTATAATTCAAGGTTGGTCAGTTATCATGAATTAAATATGGGTTTGTATGTTACGAATGTGTGAAATGGTCAAATATGTAACAATTAATTATGGAAAATCCCACAGGACAGTCACCATACTGCAATATGCATCAACTGGTAATGGGTATAATCTTTAGGGGGAGAGGATGCTCGATTTATACCGTAAGTAGTATAATATAATATAGTATAATATGCTAAATGTATGGGAGAGGGAGATATACAAATACTTATATAGGAACGGCTATATCCAGGTGTCAGGGGGTTGGAAAGAGGAAGCGGTTAGAAGCTCCGATTCTTAACCATTATGCAGCTGGTTACTAATTTCGTCAACATGAAATGAAGCAAAACGCTGAGAAATGACTGAAACCCTGGTGAATGGGTAAATGGGGGTTGACCCTTAAGCCAATGAGGGTTTTATTATGTGAGAGGGGGGTTGCATTAGTTCAAACATAAGGGGGCTAGAAGCTTTAATTCTTAAATGGGTGATGAGGGGTTTAATTATGTGAGAGGGGGGTGGCAAGTTCAAACATAAGGGGGTTAGAAGCTTTAATTCTTAAATGGGTTGATCCTTAAGCCAATGAGGAGGTTTAATCATGTGAGAGGGGGGTGGCAAGTTCAATCCTAAGTGGAGCACACTTAGGAGGCTCTGACTCACTCCTTAACCTCATAATGCCGATTCCTATACACAAGCAGCCCAAGAGATCCAGTATTGATCTCTCTTCTGGCAGACGTTTCTTGCCAATACAAAATGATGAATAAAAGCTGGAAAAACCACTAAAACAAAAGCATATGGGTACTCATCTGAGAGTACTCAGTGAGAGCTATTTAATGAATACCAACATGACAGGGTTTAGATGTAGTAGTAGTTGTCATATTTTATTATTACTATTCCTATAGAAGCAGCCCAAGAGAAGCAGTATCGATCCCACTTCTGGCATGCGTTTCTGTGAGCTGGGTGAGTTCAGGGCGGGACATAGGATACTTAGAGGCGGATCAATCAGCAGCTTCTATCATGAATCAATATGGACAAGTTCCACAGGCAATTGTGTTATCAATAAACACACACACCACTCACAGGGACTGCGGTGAATCACTGGAAACGGCCGCTGAAGATGATGATGATGACTTATTCTCCTGCTGGCACTGCTCCTGCTTCTACTACATATTATGCTGCTGCAGCTACTACTACCACGTCTACTGGTACTTCTACTACATATGCTGCGGCAGCTATTACTATCACTTCTGATGGTACTTCTAGACCTCCTGCTGCTGTTGTTGCTGCTGCTGCTGCTACTACTACTACTACTACTACTACTACTACTACTACTACTACTACTACTACTACTACTACTACTGCTACTGCTACTACTGCAGCTGCTGCTACTACAACTACTTCTACTACTACTACTACTACTACTACTACTACTTCTAAAACTACTACTACTACTTCTAAAACTACTACTACTACTACTACTACTACTACTACTACTACTACTACTACTACTACCAACACCACCACCACCACCATCACTTTTATTACTAATACTAAAACCACCACCACCACTAACCAAGTTAGAACTTCAACTTGGTCTACATTCATTCACACAATGGTTACTTTAATTTTTTTCTGATATATTTTTCTTTCTCTCATGATTAATGATTAAATTTAAAATAGTATTTCTTGTGAATATACCCTTATAAGAGAGAGTCCTCTATCATCTATAAACACTGCTGCTGCGGCTAGTGTTAATATTGCAGCTTATGATGACAAGCTGCTAAGTAACGCAGCAGGAATTCCTCTGCATCACCGACCCATACTGGATATTGAAGGTGTTATTGGGTGCATTATGGAAATTACTGGACAGTATCTGCGTTGGCCATCGACTAGGGGCCAGATTCTAGACTCAATGAACATGCTGAAATTAATCTGCAATGTATCTATCACATCTATTGTTTTCCAGTAGTGTTACAATGTATCTATCATATCTATTGTTTTCCGGTAGTGTAACAATGTATCCATCATATCTATTGTTTTCCAGTAGTGTTACAATGTATCTATCACATCTATTGTTTTCCAGTAGTGTAACAATGTATCTGTAATATCTATTGTTTTCCAGTAGTGTAACAATGTATCTATCATTTCTATTGTTTCCCAGTAGTGTAACAATGTATCTTTCATTTCTATTGTTTTCCAGTAGTGTAATAATGTATCTTTCATTTATATTGTTTTCCAGTAGTGTAATAATGTATCTATCATATCTATTGTTTTCCAGTAGTGTAACAATGTATCTATCACATATATTGTTTTCCAGTATGTGTAACTCCTTCCACGTTTTACTGCAACATTAACTTAAAATACCCTTATTCTTAACCAAATGTATTTCCCATTACTTTATTCCTATAATAAGAAACAATCAAATTCACAGCTTGAAAAAGCCATTTATTTTCGTGGCACCTTTATCAAGGAGATAGATACAAGTAGTATATGTCACTGCCTTTATAAAGGTTTGTTTCTTATCTTCCATTTTGTACTTTTTTCTCCAAATTCACCATCCCTGGACCCTTACTTGTTTTATGGCATTACAAATTGTCCATGCTAGTTCGACAGCAGTTGAAAGTTCTGTAAAAGATCATGTCGACCCAGCATTTCAGGCAAAAACTGTATCCTGTTCCTGCCTGTGGTCACCCGCAAAGCAAACACTACCCCCCCCCCCCCCCCCCCCCTTTTCACATCTGGAGTGTACCCCTGGTCCATCACATATGGTCCAAATATCTTGGTAACTAAGCATGATTTCCTTTTAGGTTCAACAATATTTTTCAAATATTACCAGGTTCAACTATTCACACAAGACCACAGACTTAACCCTAACCAGGGACTAGGCCAGGACCTGTCCATTCAGTCAGGCAGTTCCCTAAAAACCTCTTTTTTGGAGAGGCAAAAAAATCTATGTGAAAAAATTTCAATTTTGACTTTTTGGGGGTACTAAGCAACAAACCGTCTTCTGGACTTAGATGAAGTATAAATTGCCCTTTTTGAAACAATTAAATATAGTTGGTATAAGGATTTGAAGTAGATAAGTAGCTAAATCAGGATGGGCAGAAATTTAGGAATTGCTGTTTTGACCAGGCATTTTTGAAATCCTGGCTAAGACCCTGCCTGCTAGTGAATAAATGTAGAGGGTCATTTGAGGTGAACAAGGGCGCAGTAGAATATGGCTGTCTAAATTTAACTGAAATCTTATTCATAATAGTGAATAGTTTCCCAGCCCTGGTTGACATTGAAGCACAGATCCTTGCATGCTGCGGTAGAAACTAGTGTTGGGACGATCATCGATTATAATCGATAATCGATCGTTTACCTCTCTGATTCTGATTAATTGATTACGAAACTGGCAATCGATAATAATCGGAAAAGGTGACACCTAGTGGCAAAATATAGAACTAAATGACAGACAAGTTGTCAGCTTTCTTGCTATGAAATTAAGCTCCAAAAACACTTCAAAACGAAGTTAAAGTAGGTGCTAATAGCAAGTAATTGTCATACACTATCACTTATTATTAGGCTCTAGACTTCTAGTACCCAATTACTGCAAAAGTGCGATGAACTGATTATGATCGATAATCGATCGGTTGGCTGTAACTGATTATCGATCATGAAATTGCAGCCGATTCCCAACCCTAGTAGAAACGCTGATCCCATCAACTTACCACACCTTTCTCTAGCCCAGTACATCCAAATTCTTCTCCAAACAAGTCAATATTCTTCCCAAATAGACTCACCTGTAAAAGACAAGAGATAAATAACATTAATTTAAGTTGGTATTCAAAATGGACAACTTTTATCATGGCTGTCAGCATCATTAAGCATCAATGAAATCATCGCTATCACCAAGATCAATGAAATGAAAAATCTTCATTGTTATCACCATCACATCATCATCATCTGATCATCAACTTCATTATCTTCATTATCATCATCTTCATTACCATTATCATTATCATTGTCATCATCATCATCATCACCATCATCAACAGCAGCAATTACTTTTTCATTGAAAGAACCCTCGGAGTCATTCATAGAAAAATATGGATATTTGTTCCTGATGTACCAGGTTTCAATTCAAACCTTGTCCTGATATGACCTAAGCTGTTGAAAGTGACAAAAATCTCCCACAAACAAACAAAATAGATGATATTTTGGAAGATTGATTATATTATGTCAACAGACTGGCAGGCTGAGGCAGCGCAGACACTGACATACCACATTCGTGTAAAATACCTAGTTGGTGCATCATGGACCTGCAACCATGATGCCCAAAATCCAGGTTATCGCAAAACTTAGCTTGGGTGCATCATGACAAGATAAGGCTGTCAGTTGGAATGATACCAGCATACCAGGGTTGTTTTATGTGCAGGGTTCAAAACTATTCTAGTATAGTTTCAGGGCTCGAAATTAGGGGGTGCCGGGAGCCGAGGGCTCCCTTGAATGCTCCTGTGGCTCCCTCAAATTTCTGCAGGGAGCCCAGATATGTACTGTTTGACATACAGAACACTTCTATGAAGCTTATGAAGATGCAATTGGGCTCCCTGGAAAAAAATCTTAATTTCGAGCCCTGAGTTTATATTGGTATATGCGTGCACCCAAAGAGTAGTATATATAAGAGAAACAAAGTTTTCTTGGGTGTAAAACATAATTATACTATTGTGTTGTACATAGTGGTGGGACGATTGATCGCAAACTCGATTGCTCGGCTCGCTTTGGGCCGAGTTCCGATCAATCGAACTTGACATCCATCGCTAAAATAAACACGACCAGACGGCCGCCATTTTGAGAGATACGTTTGATCGGCAGGATACACTGTTACTCACTGGATTACAGTGTATAATCTCACAGAACCAGCGGAATTGGTAAGTAACAATGTTTATATGATTCAGCTTCATTGTATGCATTACATTGATACTTTATTTCAGGATGAAATTGATGCGTAGAGTAGTCTTGCAATCCTTGGTATTCACTTTCAGTTTCATATATTTCGCACATTGATTTCTATCCTTATTTCGGCTTTTATGTTCATTATATTTATTCATTATTACCATGGATTGCAAGTTCAGAATGTTTTGGGTTTTATGAATGCGTAGTTTTGCCGTTATTGCGTGTATATTAGGTAGCCGCGATGAGGGCAATGAACTTGCAATCCGTGGCCATCGTAATTCTTGAATTTTCCGTGGCCTCGCGCTAGCTTTCTGTTCTCGTTTTGTCCTTATTTATTCTTTATATTTCTTATATATTGCAAGTCCAGATTGTCTTGCTTCTAGCTACTGTAGTTTGGGCCGTAAAATTGTATTTTTTTTCGTTTTTGGGGCGCTATGAAACAAGTGGTAGTTTACCTCAGGTAAACTACCAAATAATCGATTATAATCGATTAATCGTTCGGCGATCTTGCCGAGCAGTCGAGCGGCAAAATTTCTACGATTCCCAGCACTAGTTGTACACCCAAGAAAACTTTTTTTCTCTTATATATTCAAAACTTTTCTGCCAATGAGATATTTCCCAGTGCAAAATACACTGGAAACAAACTAGTTATCACCCATTCCAAGTTCATACATCACAACTGGATTACATTGCGAATTTAGGCATCACTTAACCCTTATGCTGGTGGTGGCTAATTTTGCCAATACAAAATGATGCAAACAAGCTGATAAATGACTGAAACCCTGACATATGGGTACTCATCTGAAAGTACTCAATGAGAGCCATCTAATGGATACCAACATGACAGCCCTGGTGAGGTGCTTTTCAAAAAGTATTCCCGTCCTTGTGATTTGGACATAAGTAGCCTCAGCATTGGGAGGGTTAATTAGAGGAATTGACAGTGAGGATGGATTTGGAGCTTTTCCACAATAAATAAATCAGTATATACAGGGTACGGGGTCGTGTCATGGTATTTGTGAAAGGCTGTTCCACGTCTACTTATTATGAATCTAGTATACTGTAGATCTGGTTAACAACAGAGGGGGGGGGGGCACCTTAATTTATAAAGGTTTCTGCTTCGGAGAGTATTTTTGTCTGGTCTGTGTCTGAGAACCTGAAAGAACCCCAAAACTTAAATGATTAAATCCCTCCTTTAAGGCTTTTCAACCCAAGCACCTTTATTTCATAAAGGTTTCAGCTTCTTTGTAGTAGAATATGCAGTGTATTTTTGTCTGTTCTTTGCCTGGGAACCTTCCCTCAGGCGGAGACCAGGTTTTGTGTAAGTGCGGGTTGTTCATATGATAAACAGAAGTACTCATTGTACATATGATCTTGCCAGTTATAGTTGTTCATACTTAGACAAAAACGAATTGCCCGCCCCAGGGAGTACTAACATTAACATACATGTACTGTACCATGGGCCTTGAGATACACTGCCTAGCAGCTGATGTACTCGACAAAGGGGAGAGAGAAGGTGACTTGTATGTAGGGATTTGAAACAGCTTTCAGGGCTGGAAATTAGGGGGTGCCAGGAGCCCAGGGCTCTCTTGAATTCTCCTGAGGCTCCCTCAAATTATGGTAGGGAGCCGAAAGATGTACTTGTTTCTATACACAACGCCATTAGCTCTTTTAAAGATGCAAATGGGCTTCCTGAAAATAAACTTAATTTCAAGCCCTGGCTTTTTAATCCTTCCAATGCTGAGGCTGTTTTCCTCCAAAGTACAAGGTACAAAGATTTTTGAAAACCATCGAAACAGTCATGTTGGTATTCATTGGATAGCTCTCACAGAGTACTCTCAAATGTGTACCCATAGGACAGGGTTTTCAGTCATTTTTAGGTTTTTTGCATCATTTTGTTATGGCCAAGTTAGCCACCAGCAGCATAAGGGTTAATCAGTAGCCAAACAACAAGTCTCCTTCAAATATTTTATGAACTTTGCCTTTATTACCGGGTTATTTTCAAAAGTATGAAAGTAGCAGACGTACGTGTTAGTTTGAATAGATTAAGCCCTGCTTCTACTGTAACTGGTGCCTGTAGACAATGCATCCAGGAGGCAGGTGTTTGGCCAGCCAGCCTGCAGTATCATAATAACGATGATTTGTACGTTGAGTCGGCTGCCCCAGCCCTGAGGACATTGACATGACCTGCTTCCTGTTGTGGTCACGGCGGACATGAATATGATTTTGTTGGCTGGTATTTTATACATCTAGTTAATCTGCACACTCACATTGTATGCTGACATTGCTGAAAGAGGCAGAGTGGCCAGGCAGACCAGTTTAACCCATTAATGCTTTAAAAGCGTCTCCAAGTAAAGTAGCAGATTCTGTGAGAATAGATGTGTCGAGGGCGAAATACAATTGGTCCTATGGTAATTAGACTTGGATCAAAATAATTCAAGATTCCACCCCTTCCCCCTCCCCCTTAAAAATCTTCTGTTCGTCCCCCTACCCACACACTTTTAAATGGGACAGCCCTAAGAATTTCTTGACCATGGGAACATTAGGTACACTTGTGTTATGGGAGGGTTTTGATGGCCTGACTTTCTACTGGCTAGGGGGGCCTGCCCTGATGGTAATGTGGTCAAAGGCGTTGCCAATGACTGCCAGTTGTCTCTCATGATTTGATTAGATCACCGTTCGGGTGTGAATCCCACCCGGGGCATGTGAGAACGGCAGTGGTTTTCGCCAGGTATTCAAATTCCTCCACCAGTTACAATTGGCTAGTCACGACTTAGCCGCAATATGGCAGAAAAAGTGACGAAAAACTTAATTCCCACTGGCTAGGGCCATGGATGTGGTAGTTCTAGTCAGTTGGGTCCTGCGCTAATTGGTGAGTGACATGCTGACGTGAGTATCGCAAACTGCCTAATGTAGCCGGCAGCCATACGATCAGTTACACACACTGACACATGAAAGCCACACTAACCATGCTACAGGAAAACCGGAATCTCGTCAGTTACGACCTGG
>OZ012696.1:30515659-30586200 GCA_963942565.1 Maea johnstoni
CAAGATACAGTATATCAAATGCATGATTTCTAAATCATTTAAGCCTTTGGTGCAGTATATACTAGCAGCTCTTTTACAGCCATTTAAGAGAAGAGATGAGTACAAATCTGAAACTTGTAAACTTGTAGGAGAGTATTTTGACTTATCAAAACCTTCTAACCATTGGTTTCACTTTCAAGCAAGATTAGAGATTACAGGGTCCTTAGCCAGGATTTAGAAACTGGGTGCCTAAATTGGCAATTGTAAAAAATTGGGGTGTCAATTCTTTAGGGGAGACCACATTATACTCATATTTCAACCATAAAACGTGTATAAATTGATCAAAATAAGGCATGATCTTCTTATACAATGTCATGGGAACTGTATGGAGATGAAAAAATTCAATTATATGCTTGAGATTGACATTTTAAGAAATTCCTCACAAGAAATAGGGGTGTCCTGAGGGTTGGTTTTTAAGGGTTTGGGTGTCCAAACACCCAGATGCCCTGCTGGCTAAGACCATGTTAGAGAATAATGATGTTCCAACCATAGAACTTTCCTATAAATGTTGATATATCTGTAAATGGAAATGCGATATAATTCAAAGATACTTTGCATTCCGTCAAGAAGTTAAGGTTTATTCAAGGCTGTTTTCAGAGTATGTTACAGGACTTCTTCATTAGAGAGAATACATTTGTCATTATGGTTCATTGTGGAAGTATATATGTTGTGGATGTGTTTAAAAGGCATGGCTAGGGCCCCCACATGGGAGGGTACCTTAATGCACTTGGTCTGCACTTAGCAGGATTACATACTCACACATAACATGACTTCTGAGAGAAAATTGGATGACCTTGGAACAAGCAAAACATTCTGCAATGCTATGTAACACCCTGTGGATGGTTATCTTTATTCCAGAGAACCCTTCAGGAGGGTTGCCATCAGTCAGGCTTGGTTACAGGGTTACTGATAACAAGACAGTAACAGTAACACAATAGGGGATCACCAGTACACCCTCCTTCTCTGTCTCTGTCTCTCTCTTTCTCTGTCTCTTTCTCTCTCTCTCCACACTCCTCCTTCTCTCTATCTCCCAACCTCCCTCCCCACCCTCCCTCCCCATCCCCCCCTCTCTCTCTCTCTCTCTCTCCACCCTCCCTCCCCATCCCCCCTCTCTCTCTCTCTCTCTCTGTCTGTCTCTTTCTCTTTCTCTGTCTCTCTCTCTCTGTCTGTCTCTCTCTCTCTCTCTCTCTCTCTCTCTCTCTCTCTCTCTCTCTCTCTCTCTCTCTCTCTCTCTCTCTCTCTCTCTTTCCTCTCTCTCTCTCTCTCTCTCTCTCCTCTCTCTCTCCTCTCTCTCATCTCTCGTCTCTCTCTCTCTCCTCTCTCTCTCTCTCTCACCATGTTGTCTGCTCTTCTGATACTTTGAAAAAATAAAGCTGAAGTTGAGATTTGGTTCACAAAATATGTGAAAGGGTGTTGTGGATAGGGTTGTGATCAGCATTTCTTCTTCAAATATTTACTGAAAAAATGCTCTGTGAACGAAAATATTGATCACCAAAATAGTAAGGGCATTTCTAGGCTGCTGCAAGAATTAAATGAGTTATATACAAGAAGACAACAAGCCCAGGATAGACTATAGAAATAACAATGTTCAATATTACCTCAAAGAATCTGATATACCCAGAGGATGGTTATCTCAGAACTCTACGGCAGGGGAGAAGGATTGCACAACCATGGTATCACTTACAGTCTTAATTATCATGGAGACTAAGACATGTCACCATCAGACAGCTTAATGATATGCAAGAATTTAGATTGTAAGGCTTTGATTCCTTTCTGTTTTAACTCTCTCATGTCTGGAGTTCCCCTTGGAATGAGAATCGAATCCCCATTGTAATGATGGAGATGGGAGGGGGGGGGGGGGGGTCAAACATAACAACTCACAATATCTTAATGAGCTTTGACATTTCATGTAACTCCTGAATAAAGCCAAAATAGCAAGAGCTTTTGGATTCGTTGCCACAAGCCAACTGCCATAGTACCCATTAGTGGCCATTACAAAACCCAGGCTACACCTAGTCTCGCTGAATCTAGCCTCAGTGTGACGTCACTACTAGGAAACAAAGACCAATGAGGGTTCTCGTATTGTTTACATTGAAGAGAAAGTCGCACACCAACATGTGCAGGACACACCTCATGACCAACATCCGGGCTAATTGAGTTGTAGCCAGGCTGTGTAAAACTGAGACCTGCTGGTTGAGTATACGGTGGATCGACATTTGTGGCTAGAGACATGAATGGGTTAACCATGACACAGAGTCACTTACAGTGAAGCATGACTTCCCTGTCTGGACAGTGATAGTGTCCGATACCAGGAACTATTTATTATTTATTTCAAATATAAAGTTCCTGCCGATACCCAGTGATATCTCTAGATACTGTGCTCTAGATGAATGTGAAGCATTTCCACCATCATCTGAACTTTTGGGCTATTGGTTGAGGCTAGCCTGTTCAGGTTGACCGGCTGGTTTCATATCCACTTGTTTTTATTTAATCTAAGCCATAACACAGAGTCACATACAGTGAAGCATGACTTCCCTGTCTGAGTGTCTGGTCACTGATAGTGTCCGATAGGTACCCAGTGATATCTCTACTGTGCTCTAGATGAATGTGAAGCATTTCCTCCGGTGCAGAGCCGATCCTGGTCCAATATGTGCAGTGACCCCAGGGTTAATGGGCAAGAGGTGATTGGCATTACATGATGGCCTGTATGAGCGGTCAGCTAGTAAATGATACCATTAGCCATTAGGAGAATGGCATGACTGGGCCAGCCCATGCATACCTGAGTGCTATGGTGAGGTGATCTGGGAGGTCCCAGTCTCACCATGTAATCCTAGATTTAGGATTTAAGTGCAAAGTCAAAGTTATTATAATTGCCCTATAGCTAATATGTGTTCTAGTTTGAGAACAGCTGAAATGCAAGTTCTACAATAGTGCCAATTTTATTTTATTTTGATCCCACCTCTGGGCTAGGCTTTGGAAATAGGTGAAAAAGTGAACAACCAAAGATTTTAAGTAGTCTTTGCATAAGAAAGGTGGGATGGCTCATAACAGAATAAAATGCAACTTTTAAACATAAACATCAATTCTTTAACTATCATTGATTGTCCCTCTTAGGAGCCTCAACTAACATAAAATAATTATCAAATCCAACATCAAACCTTAATCAATCCAAAAACTTCATGCCACGAAACCATATCCAGGGCTTGACATTAAGCACTGTCCCGTCGTCCGGGACAAGTGATATTGACTGCCGGACAAGTACTTCTGTTGAGTTACTGTTCCGGCTGGCCAGTGGAATTATCAGACGCATAGTACCCCTAGTGAGGCTGGGCAAGTAAAACTTAGCCCTGGGCAAGTGAAAGCTTCAAAGCACTTGCCCGCAGGGCAAGTGCCTCAAAAGTTAATGTCAAGGCCTGCATATCCAATAATAAAATTGGCAGAAGTGCACTAAAGGAAAGATGATTGTGTCAAGCCCTGCTTTCTGTCTTGAGCTCAGGAAAGAGGTTTGTATCAAGCCCTGTTGCTGTCTTGAGCTCTGGAAAGAGGTTCGTATCAAGCCCTGTTGCTGTCTTCAGCTCAGGAAAGAGGTTCGTATCAAGCCCTGTTGCTGTCTTCAGCTCAGGAAAGAGGTTCGTATCAAGGCCTGCTGCTATTTTGAGTTGGGAAAGAGTTTTGTATCAACAGCTCAACAGAGGTTTGTGTCAAGCCCTGTTGCTGTCTAGAGCTGTCGCCTCAGGATAATGAATTTATAGGCTGCTGCCCCACTTCTGGGGCATGTTCAACAATGAGCTAATCAGATTTCTTCTGAGGACATAGCCCACTGATAAGAGGTGTATATGTTTACCACCTCTGCTTGAGTGAGACTGGGCATATGGTCCTGCTGCAGCCTCTGATGTGGCAACACCAATATAATACACCCAAGCCAAACTAGGATAAGACATAATGTCAATCATAGTCTCAGCCAGCAGGGTGTCATTGGACACCCAATCCTTCAAAAATCATCCTCAGGACAGGACATTCAGCTTTTGGGGGAATATTTTCATAAAATGTCAATTTCAAGCTTATAATTGAAGTTTTTCAACATCAATTCCCATGACACTGTATTATTAGGATATGCCTTGTTTCTGTAAATACATGTATGTGTGTGGTTGTAATCTGAGTATTTTGTGGTCTCCCTTGAAAAAGATGACGCCCAAAAAGTTAACAATTATCAATCCTGGCTAAGACCCTGATGTCAATATTGTTTTCTTATTTCTGAAACTTTGTTCAAAAATATCATTTCTAAGGATCCAAAAAATGTGTAGGCTATGATTCTGTAGGGCATCTGAAGAGTGAAGACTGCACATAGCAAACTTTGCCTGCAGGGTAAGTAGGTTTGAAATATTACATCAGTGGCCCCTAGGGCTGTGCTCATCAGCCATTTTTTTGCGATCCGATTAATTGCCTAATTTTTCTCGATATCGATTTTCTCGATTCGATTCTGTCGCGCGCAGTAGTGCTTGGAAAAGTGTGGTGGGGGCCGGACCAGCACCATGTAAAATACATTGCGTGGCCCTCTCCACACTTTTCCAAGTACTACCGCGCGCGATAGTATCTATCGTAGTGCAGTTTCAATGGTGGCCGGCTCAGCGCCGCGGTCCTTTTAAAGAATAGGGTAGGCTCTTTTGTATTTTGGGGGTAGGGAAAACAATGGAGGTAGGGGCCGTATCGAATTCGGCAATCGATGTCCTCTCATGTTGAACATCGATCTTACGACTTTGCCGATCCATCGATGCCGTGCCTATCGAGCCCAGCCCTAGTGGCCCCTGCTGCTGGGTTAGTACTCCCTCTAGAAGAACTCCACCCACACCTCCATGGCAACACCATCAGATCCCAGAGATGCTACTGGGATAGCATCCCTACTGTATTTACACCTTACAGAGTCAGATGAGTCAGGCTCTCAGGGAAGGACAGGTCTGCCTCCTACACTGACAAGCCATGACCTTTTACCTGGTTTTCCGCTTTAAATATTCCTTCAACATTCAAAACAAGATATCTAGCTAGTCTAGTAGATAGGAGCAGCATCCTGTGAATGATTGATCCTTCAAGACCCTTAACAAGGAACATTGGAGCACCTTTATGACCAACCTCTCCCATCCCTCCTGACCCTAACTAAGTAACTAGACTGCCATTTTAGATTTATTCAAACTAAAAGTCTAGCCATACAGGTTACACAACGGACAGGTCATTCCATTCTTGTTAAAGTACAATTACAATACACACAGACAAAGATACCTTCCGGATTACGTGTAAGTCAAGAGCGCCAAGCCAATCCCATCCCCCTCTCAGCCACCCCCCTCAGGACATACAGGTGTTCCAGTGATTGGTCAGAACATCTTCAATAGGGTAACAACAAGGGTGGGAGATGGCACCCCCTTTAATGACCCAGCCAAGCAAACAATTGCTCAATAGCTCAATCTTGTGGGATCAACAGCCTCAAAGGGAAACTTGAAGGGACGATTGATTGCCATTTGCTGAGAGCTGTCCATCACCTATCGGTCAGCAAGTTGACCACTCATGCCAGACATAGTAGCCTGTCGGTGGTAGGTCTTGAATTTATGGAGATCCCATTGACCTAGCCTGCCTCCCAGGCCATATTTAAATGCCTTGACTCCATTGTTGATAGATGGCACTGCGGTATATACTAGGAGGTCAGTTGGAAATAACCTCCCTCCTGTGGCAATTGTGTGAACTGAATGGCCAACAGTAGACCACAAGTCCCTATCTAGTATAGGTGCAGGCTTCCAATATAATAAAGTAAAATCATAATAGAGCCTTGGCCTTGTAGCTAGGCTACCATTGACCAAGCAGACATGTAAAGGGGTAGTGAGGGTGTCTGTTTATAAGACTGGTTCCTGCATGCTTAAATAGAAACAGCAACAGAGCCCTGCTAAGTGCTTAAGGGGTACCTACTAGTTACTACATAGTTTCTTTGCATACATGTATAAGAAAAGTCCCTAGCTGGTATAATGATTCATGAATTCAGAAAACAGAAAATAAGCCCTGCCAGAGGGTAGCACAAGTATCTATACATCAGACAGGCACCTGAGCACTAGAATTTTTAGCTTAGAAATAGAGCAAGTATCTGTGCATAAGACAGGCACCTGAGCATTAGAATTTCAAGAGAGCCCTGTTAGAGGGTAGCTTGGGTATCTTTATGTAACAGGGGTCCAGCTAGCCACTAGCCCGAGGCTTCAGAAAACTGGGTGGGGCTATAATAATATTTGCCTTTGAAGCCCAGCTGGCTATAAGGAAATTGACATTTTAAGATCATGCTCAGATCTATCTAGAATAGTTGCAATATAGTTGGAAAATGAAATATAACAATGAAAGGATAGTTTAATACAACTTATTATTTTTTTTTGTGAAAGGATTAAGGATTTAGCAAAGCTATGGCTATAAGATCTTAGATGGGGATAAGCGATTCAACCACCCAAAGTCCTGTGGTCTCCCAGAGTTTTAACCAAAGCCTGACCCTGGTATAAGACAGATCCTACAGTGGGTAGATTCCCATTTGCCATCCTGAGCTGAGAAACAGATATAGAACCCTGCCAGAGGGTAGCTAGGGTTTTGTATAGAAACCCCATTCCTACTGCATACCAGCTTGGAAACTGTTAAAGAGAACCCTACTGGCTCTGCAGATCAAAGAAATGTATGTGGCAATGTGATGTAACTTATCATAGTTCAGTCGGAAGGAAGAAAACACATCAAGGAAAACATATCATGGTGGCTGGGGTCGATGGGTATACATCATCATACAACTATAAAGAGACCTCCAATACGCTTCTTAAGTCAAATGTGTTATTATACTTAAACGGAGACTTAGCCATGATATGTCTTTTAGAATGCCAGTTTCCTGAAAAACAGCTATTCAGACAGATGTGTGCTAAAACATATGAAAGCCTCTGTTGAACCAGTGATCAAACTACATAAGGTTATTTATATCCCTGGTTAAACTATAGCTGTGAGACTTAATACAATGTCTGGTAAATCTTGATACAAAACCCGAACAAAGACTGCCAAATACAGTTCAATCATTAGTTTGTTTTGAGACAAGCTGAGGGGGGGGGGGGGGGGGGGGGGGGGGGGTGCCAGGTAACATCACAGGACCACTGGTGGTCTTACTACAAGCATGCCTGACTTAGCCTGCCTAGGTTCTACTGAGGTGAACATGGTTTTCCCCTCAGGCGCGTAACCCAAGACTTCTCTCAAGCTTTTCCACAGGCCCATAACCTTTTTGATGACCTATAATATAGACTGGTGCATATACCAGGGTTCAGGGATACGCGCTATTTTCAGCTGGGATGGATGGCGTGGGAGGGATGGAGGATGAATCTGCAATATCAGTAAGCCATCCATATCCAGAGCCAGGGTCTTAGCCAGCAGGGTGTCTTTTAGACTCCCTGGTTCACAAAAAATACCTGATTTTAGGTAAAAAGACACCCTAGATTTTGGTATGTGTTTTTCATAAATACTAATTCCTAGTTAAATTTCTAAAAAGTTTAACTTTAAAATAATAACTAAGACATTTCCTGAAGAATGAAGCATATGATTACTTTGTTTGTTAATGTGCATCTATATAGTCAGTGTAATGATTATTACTTCTTTACTCAGGGATTTTGGACACCCTAAATTCTTGAAATCCCAATTTGGACACCCTGTTATGAAAATCCTGGCTAAGTCCCTGTCCAGAGCCAACACACCCCCCCCCCCCCCCCTCCCCTCTGGTCTGACACATGTATACAATAAAGTTAAACATTATTTCTTTCGAGGGGGGGGGGGGGGTTAAGAAGTTCAATTATACATGTGTTTTATTTTATGGGACAAGACCATAAAAACATCTGTTTTGCAGAAAATTAAAGTGAAAGTAAATATAAAGCTTTGACTAAGCACTACTCATCAACTTACTGAAATGAGCAGTCTCATCAGGAAACAAACTGATGATTAATAGACCTCATATCTACAGCATTGCATTATCATAAAAAGAGAACAAAAGATTGATCTTAGAAATTCAGGATTCTTTGAAATGAGTCATCCGTGCCAGCTGGAACTACAAAAGACACACATGAAAAAGATACCACAGTTTTGTATGCATGAGTGGGACTCTGTATTATCAATATGTAACATTCTGTCAAAAGTAAATCCTAACAGACAACAAAGAGATATTAACCCATGCATTTACAGTCCTTCATGTACAGAATGTACTCTCTCTCTCTCTCTGGATGCTTTGATACCAGAGGCGGGGCCAAATCTTGATAACCACACATCATACGGCAAATGCCCAAAAGGTATAAAATTATAAATGTCTCAATTCCAAATTCCTAAATGGGTCAATTCCGAGAAACGATTTTCTCAAATGATGTGGCAGCTGGATCAAGTGGATGCCAAAAAGGATATCCCAGAGATGTTCTCCCGTGCATGTTGACTAGACCTATGGGTCTTTAAAAAGCTCAAAATAATCATTGAATAATGCTTGAAGGATGGGAAAACCAAAGCCAGACTGAATCATGAAGCAAATATCTTCCCTACTAGAGGCAGGAATTCCATGTTTAGGAATCAGCATGGCTTCGTGGCAGGAACCAGTTTTTCGTGTCTACGCCACTCGGAAGTGAAGCCACATATGAATGTGAAGGTCACCGTTGATACTACTAAGCGTCTGCACTAGGAAAGTCTGTGTTCTTTCAGATGGCATGGCCACCGTGAGAACCTTATCACCAAACACTAGACTAGCTTGTAGTGGCTAACCTACATCTCAGATGAATAAAAGAATGGATATGTAGCGAGAGACCAATTACTATATATATAGCGCTATGCCAGGGTCTCAAATCTGGGCTAAGTGTGACGTCCCTAAGAGACAAAGACCAATGAGGGCTCCCATATTGTTTACATCACAGAGTAACATGCACGCCAACTTGTGCAGAACGCGACTTTTGAGCTATTAGCAGCAGCCAGCCTGTTCAGGTTGACCAGCTGGTTTCATATCCACTTGTTTTAATTCATCTAAGCCTACATCAGCATCCAGCAGGCTTGTAATGTAACTTTGAAACAGAACATCAAAGTTAGGAGACAGTTTCGATAAACATTATGAATAATATGTAATCGGTAAATGATAGCAGAAGATTCCTCTATGATGTACATATCAAAACCACAGCTACATAAATGATGTTACAGTAAATGATGTTACGATTCATAACAACAGCTTCAAAATTTCTTGGTAATCAGGCTTGCTGCAGGCCTTATAATAATAATAATCTTTATTTAAAGAGGGTAACTCAGTCCAATGGTAAGGATCTTCCCTGAGGCCCTCTGCCATGTTTACATTAGTAGCCCGAGGGCCCCAGGGTTACCAAGTAGTACGGAACAATGCTTTTAGGTATCTATCTAGACTTGAAGGACTTATATGACTAGAGAATAGAGATCCTGTGAATAAACAGATATTGGTACCACTTTTGGTGATTACTAAATTGTGATGACTTTGCTACCCAGTGGGCCTTCGATGTAGGGGAACTACACCCTATAGGGAAAATATGCTACATACATTTAATGTACTTGTCTATATAACATGTTAACAAAGTGTTCAAGTTGGTAAATATTATGAATATAAGTGTTCAAGTTGGTCAACCAAAAGCCAAGGTTATTAAGAATTTTAACCCACATTGAGTGCATAGCACTGCATACACATATGGTCTGACAACTGGGAACATTTACTCATAAAATAGAGTACATCAGGAAAGGGTTTTTTAAACCCAACAACTACCTATCAAATATCTTACAATACATTGTACATGTAGTGACACAGGGTGCAGCATAGGTTCCAAAACATTACTTGACGAGCGAGGGCAAACTGCCCCTAAAGTTTACTTGCCCCACTGGCACTACCACTTGCCACGCCACTCTGTTGAATAAAGGTGAGTTACATTGTGAGACCTCTGTCCAAAACATTACTTGCCGAGAGGGGCAATTTAGGGTCTCGTTCTGCTTTGACAAACTCACTGGCTACTTGCAACGGGGCAAGTGGATATGTCAGGGATCGACTTTCCCAGGGGCCAAGGGGCATATGCCCCTAAATTTTGCTGTGGGCCCCTAGATTTTTCAGACTAGGGGCCTGAAGTAGTATAATAATACTGAAATCCCGTTTTTGACCACTAAATTTATCAAAATACCTTTTCTGGCCCCTGGCCTGAAATCTAAGTTTCAGACCCTATATGTTGTATGCTACTATATATTCACAAATTTTTAATACATATGTTTCAGACCATCTGTATGCTCCAGAATGAATGGGTTATAACTCAAAGGCCCTGTCTTGTCAAGGGCAGGATCTAGTGGTCATCAATCATGCTGTATATATGATGAACCATGCTGGCTCTTATCTAATCTTATCTCCCATCATCCCTCAAGGGAGCTCATCCCCTGACAATAATCCCCTAATTGCACCTGGTTATGCACTGGAGATAACAGGATCTGGTGATTGGCCAGTCATGTGTTGTCATTGATTCTAGTGGGGCCTGTGCCAATTTACTCATATCTAGGTAATTCATCTCTGAAAAGAAAGCTATTTTCACATGCCTTTAATCTCTTAGAGAATGATTCCTGAAGAAGCTATTTGTATGAAGTTTTTTTCACTTTGAGTAAGTAATTTAATCCATTCATTCTTACATTAATACAGTTTCCCTTGTCGTAGTTGTCTAGATTAAAGTGCATATATTTGAAAAAGATATTGAAGTAATGATGCAAAGAATTTACAAAGTAATCCAAGAGAGGATGTTGATTTTTCTAAAGATTGGAGATACTTTTCTCTAATTATCCCCTTGAATAGTTATAGCTTATTTGATAGGATGAAAGAACATGTACACAAACACACTTGTTCCTTCCCATCTCATTCAACATTTAAGACTACCTAGGGCTCGAAATTAGTTGGGGTCAGGCCCTTGAATTCTCCTTTGGGCTTTGGCTCCCTCAAATTTCTGCATGGAACCCAAAGATGTACTGGTTTCTATACACAACACCTTTAAGTAGGTATTGAAGATGCAATTGGGCTCCAAGGAAAAAACTGACAGTAGATACAATTTTAAATACAGGTAGTCACAGGGCTGTGGAAGAGGTATCTAGATCAGGCGTACATTTCAATAAGGAAGAGAGCTGAAAGTGCAATCCATGTATACATAAAACACAAAAAGCTACTTCTAAAAGTCAAATACACTCAAGATTGTTAATTTTAAAGATTTTAAATGACTACCAGTCAATTCAACAATTGAGACTGCATAAATTTTGCTTTGAAATTTTAGAACAATTAAATATATGCATACATGCCTCTAAATTTATTTTTTAGACCGAAAGGGCCCTGTATATATATATATATATATATATATATATATATATATATATATATATATATATATATATATATATATATATATATATATATATCAGAAATCATATTGTATGTAGGTATTCATAAAAGCTGGCAACATTGACAAAATGTATCTGGAACAAGCTCTTCACAGCTAAATAAGGAATGTTCTGCTATTTCCAAGAGTCACATCAGGAAGTTACTGTGGTGAGTGGAACTGTGTGGTTGAAGAATCAAGTGCATTTAACATGACTGGCTTCTTAAAGCTGAGCCAACACGTCAAGTGGAATTAGTGGTATGATTTTTTTTCAATAGCTACTTGATGTGCTGGGCCCCTTTGGAGGGCGCACACCCCAAAGTGATGCTACTTGCATGACTGATCCCACATTATGACTGGCGAGAGCGATGCTGCATTCCGCTTTCTACAGATGTTTACGTCTGAACCCATGAGAGAGCAGCACCGCGTTAAGTAAGCCAGCGACCTTGCTTGCCTCCAGTCAGGAATTTATTTGGGGAAACACTCTGACTCAAATTTCTGCCCTACTTTCTGCGAGTGCTACCACTGACAGGACAGCTAAGCCAGAATTGTGGACATGCCAATATAACTGACTTTAACAGAACACTGGTTCTTCAATTCAAATACATTTTAATTAAAACAAGAATTCTTAGTCAAATAAAAATGTTTACCCTTCAATTAATTAGGCCAATATCTTGGTATCTAATTACCATGATATGTGGTAGAGAAAATAGGATTAGGGACCCCCCATAGGCAAACCCCTACTAGTCTAATAATGCACCCAGTCAATGGTATGGGTCCCAAGCACAAAATAAATAAACCCACAAACCTGTTATCAGTAACTACTCCTGTTCTTTTATCCGTGATTTGATGCTGAGCCACTGAAAATCCAAAGTATGATCCAGGGATTCCTGCTTTGATTATTGGTACTGATGTGTCTAGGTTAAATGCATATATCCGTGAGGAAAAGTATAAAATGTGAAGACTAAGGAGTAGTAACTCCATCCCAGCCATGTTGAAGCTGCTAGTAATCAACTCTCGTTACTTCTCGTTTGAGCGCGAGTTTTAGCGCGAGTTTTAGCGGACTGATACAAAAAAGAGAAGCGGTCGGAGAAATGAAAACGCACCATTCTTTTAGGTTGTGTGAACTCTAAAACCACCAAAAGTTATGTATTTCTTGATGATATTTGACATAACTAACATGTTCCGTTAATCAGTAAATCAAGAAGACGTATTTAATAACTTTGAAGTGTATTATTTTTTGTATCGGAGTGGTAGATTTGGGGTGTTGTTAGGCACTTCCTGTAGGAGTGTTTCTTCTAGTGATTTCATTGTAAAATAGACAGCGAATAACTCATCACCGTTTGTTTACATCGATGACGAATTGAGATCAAGCTAGTGCAGAGTGGTCAGGCGGTGAATCAAGATGTTATCTAGTTTAGTGAAGGAGCACCAGGCAAGACAACAGTCGAGGAAGGAGGATCAAGGTAGTTGTTCTAAGTGAAAATGGGGGAAGCTGATTCATCTACATTTATACTGTCTGTAGTTCTGTCTACAGTGACAGGGTTCTTTAATGTACCTATTTCTAAATACTGTAACATTTGTAAATGATTGTCATTATGCTAAAGATGGAAGCGTTTTGCCTGAAAAGAAAGACAAATTCAATGTTGTCCATGTGTACATATGCGCTTCTGCCTAGTTCTGGCCCTGCTGTCATTTGACAGAGCTGACATATCTTGAAGCCTTAGCCTTGTTCATACATAATGATGATAATATACCCTACCTATATTCCCAATCTGTTATCAGTTTGGACAGTAGGGTTTAGTCCCATCTCTTGTAAACTATGTTAGCAACCTTCCAACTAAAACTAAGTCGGAAACATGTTCAAGAAGTTTGTCATAACTGAGAAACATTTCCTCTCTTTGTGCCGTATTAAAAAGACACAACTTTTTTTACAAATACAGAGGTCTCAATACGTTTCAGAGTTGGAGGCAGATTATATTTAGAAGGAGGCAAACATTCCAGGTCAGAGGCCTGGATCAAGGCAGTTGGTGCGAGGGACGTAGAGGCAGCCCGGGGGTACAGGGGCCTGCAAGATGGTGTCAGGCGAAAACGTCTGATTTATGCGAAAACGCCCTAATCGAAAACGCCCGATTTTTCAAGTGCTGCCGTGAGCCGTAAGCAGCGGCTTGCTGTGAAGTGAAGTGCTCTCTCCGTCAGTTGTTGTCAATTTAAGTTCAGTTATAATAATTACTGTCTCCATATAATTCATGGATATTGTCACAGTTGTTGTTATTGACAGTCTGTCAACTGTCAGTGCCTGCAGCAAATAAAATATATATCTGCGTGTGTGCAATTAAAATATATATCTACGTATAGATATGTGCTGTTCCTCGTGTGCCGTGTCCGCTTGTCGTTGATGGGTGAAGCCATATATTTATCTATAATGGTGAAATAAGTCATTTTCATACTTTATTTCAATGTTTAAAAGTGACATAGCTTGTACCGACACCTGAGTGAAGTGAATCCTTGGCGGTCAGATCCAACTCTCGGGTGTGTTTACGCTGGGAGTAGTAGGGGATGTATCTCTCTGGTTTACGTGAGACGGTGAGGAAAAAATGGACACCACTAACTACACTACTACTAACTGGACTATGAACGTTAATAACTAAGAAAAAGAGAACGAGAAAAGAAAAGAGAAAGGAGGAAGAAAAGAAGAAGAAATACACTGTTGTGAAAAGTAAGCAAAATCGGACGTTTTCGATTAGGGCGTTTTCGCATATCGGGCGTTTTCGCCTGTATTCTGCAAGATAATACCTTACCTTTGTGGGTGCCTAGATTTTTCATCCTTGAAATATTTAGGATAATCCATGTTATAATCAGAAAAATGGTAAAAATTATAAATGTCAATTACGGTTACCCTTTTCTTCCGTTTAAGGGCACATGTATGTAACAGATTAGAAAAATCTGCTAGAGAGTGTATTGGCATTCTTCCAATATACCATGTTAATAACTTCATCCAACATCCCGAAGGTATCTGCGGTCTTCAGGAGGTCAAACACAACACTATCATATATGTTACCACGGCTAGAAACCCTATCCGCTAGGAAGTCGTCTAGCCCCACGACCACTATGATCTTGAATGTTTGCACGCTACAATGTGAAAGAGCTCCTTTAGTCTTTAGTCTTTTGTTACGCCATGTCTGATTGGACGCTTTAGTCTAGGACTGACAGCGTGATGAGTTCTGGTGCTTAGAAATATGATCAATATATTTTGTTGTGACGTTCCCACTTGTAAAGGTAAGGAAACATTTATGCTTGCAGGGGGAGATTCAGAAGGCCAGCAAGTAATGACCCCTCCCAAAATCTTTCAGAAAAAAGAGGGGTGTGCTTATTTGGGGTCCTTGTGGTTAAACGGAGGAATAGAGTAGGAATGAGACATGTTTGACATTGAAGTATACAATATGCCTAACCTTACCCTTCTACTCTTTTAACTTTTTTCAGAGAGGAAGAAGAAAGAAGCAATTGCTAGTGCAACAGCCTTAACACATGCTTTGGTTGATCATTTAAATTCAGGGTAAGTGGTTCTAAACCCTATTTGTAGAAATGTAGGTCCAGGAGAACCATGTCAACATCCACAATGGTATCTGAGGACTGAAGATTATTCCATTCATGTTACTTTTGCAGATTTAACCACAGACCATAAAGGTCTGACTGCTTAATCACGGTTCATGACATAATTTTGGGAAATGTCCAAGGCTCATCAGTTAACACAATATAATGAGCTTCAGGGGTTTACAACTGTCACTCTGTAATATGTTTTACTAATGTGCAATATAGGCTCTATAGTATACAACTGGTTACATGTAATTAGCTCTGCTAAACTCATCAAACTTTTGGAAAGCATAGCCAGTAAAACCTCACGGTTATTAAATCAGATGTGAAATCAACCAGATCAAATTTTATTGCTTATTTGTATATACTATATTTGCTTACTTATGTATGCTTATTTTCACATATATCCATCATTGACATGAAGGTTTTGATAAAAGAGACATCTGGTGGCAGTTTTCGGAACCAATTGTTGCATTTCTGCCTTTAAAAATGTTGTGATCCAGAGCTGATTATCTGTATTTATATACTTAGAGCACGATCCTGCAAGTGATTTTGAATTTTTTTTTATCAAATAATTATATCACCTTTATGCATCACATGATCAAAACACTATTTTCCTGGGAAAGTAAGACCTCCAGGTTATGATCTACGTCTGCCCGATTTGTAACAAACCATGTATAGTACAGACATCTAATTCCTGCACCAGTCGACCGGACATCTGCTAGTGCCTGGCTGTACAAACACCCATGGATAGCATGTCAAAAATAAGCCTAAAATAAGCCAAGCACACCAATGGCCCGCACAGCTTTTGAATCAAAGCTACGCTCAGTTGCAAGGTCATTCATGCATCCACACTCAGAAAACTGGGTGGCAATCAGACGTGCGGTTGTGTATTGTGCCTGGGCTGACCACGCATTTAGTGCAGGAATTAAATGTCGGCACTGTAGGCAGTTAAGCCAGAGGTTGTAACACTAACACTAGTCCTCTCCTATATTCATAATTGACTTGCTTTGTATTTTTCAGGGTTGCCCAGGCTTATGTGAATCAGAAAAAGCTGGACACAGAAACGAAAATACTTCAGGCAAATGCAGCTCACTTTGCTAAACAGACAATGATGTGGCTCAAACTAGTTGAGGATTTCAACCAATCATTAAAAGTATGTCGGGCAAAGGGGAAATTCATACAAATATTGTTCTACTGAAGAAAAAAGCAAAGATCAGAGAATTCTTCACAGTTCAATGTTTCTTCCTCTTTACATTATGAAGTAACGTAAGCTATTTAAAGTGGAAAAAGCAAACACTCAGACTGAAACTAACATTTTTTTTGCTTTTTTTGTTATTGCAATTGAAAAAGTTATTAGGCATGGTTTTTATGGACCTCTTTGTTCCAACTAGCTGCTGTCGGTCAGATCTGAACCAGGCACCAACATAAATACTTGCCGAAAAAAAGGACCTTCGGGCAAGTACAATTTAGTTTTCACTTGCCCAAAAGGGCAAGCTGATTTTCTTAACACTAAACACATTTTTTTATATTTAATGGCATAAATACCCAAACATCTGCAAACCATGCAACATAGCTGAAGAGAAAATGGTTTTTAAATCATTAGATCCATGATAAACAATACATGCCTCTCTAGCATATGTTTTAACTTATTTTGGGCAAGTCAAAAATTATGTTGGGCAAGTCAAAAATCATTAACTACTTGCCCGGTATGGTAAGTTAGTTCTGAAAATTAGGTTGGTGCCTGTGAACTCAATTTCACTTTCTTTATACAATATTATCTTTATACCTCTTCATTATGGAGCTCAGTGCATTTCAATAATGTAAGTTTTACTTTTGTTGGTAATTGCCTTTGTGTTACCTTTTAGGAAATAGGAGATGTAGAAAACTGGGCCCGAAGCATAGAGACAGATATGAGGACCATTTCCAGTGCATTAGAATATGCATATAAAGGTACACTACATTTATATCACTAGCAAATCATTTTGCATAATTTTCTATGTATTCATGGGGACATGAAGATGAATGATGGTCCTAAATATTATTTCATATCTTCAAAGAATTGTCAAATCTTCATGTAAAGAATAATTCATATGAAAATGAAATATCTGTCAATTTTTTAAATGAATTAACGCCTGAGCTGCATATCGATGACTTCATTGGATTAGTATTGGAAATGAAAAACATAAGAATAAACAGTTAAACACACTAAGAAAGACCACCAATTTGACAACTGTACAGTGACCTCAAGCGACATATGGTCTTTGGTGATAGGGATAATTAATATGATGCAACTTTCATCTAAAGGAAATGTATAGCCTGTCAATATGATGCAATTTTCATCTAAAGGAAAAGTATAGCCTGTCTATATAAACAGTTCATTTTCCGTATCAAGGTCGGTTAGTTTTCTAAGTTCCTATTTAATACGATTTACAGTATGTATTCTAATTAATTTCCATTTCGACTTTGACTTTAGAATGAAATACGATGCTTAGAATGAAATATTTGCAATTGAATTACCAAGTGTCTGTGCAAGCTAGAATTTTCTGCTTTGGATCTTATGTTTTTCATGCAAATGTTGGTCAATTCTCTCTGATTCAGACTGATGTAAAAGAAATGAGAAAAGTAGCAGGTTTAAAGAGTAAGTTACTGCATGGACTTAATTGTCATGAGAAGCATTTTAACAGCATCTTGATTTAATAAATACCACATAAACACCTTTGAACACTCACCCCATTGCGATAAAATTGTAAATAATCAAATTTCCATACTATGTGATAAACGTCTGTATTTATCACCCACTTACCAAGCATCATAAGGCTGAAAAAAAAAGTTGTTTGTTTCCTGTAACACTACCCTAACAGTTTATTATTTAAAAAAATCCCCACCCTAAAGTTCTTTCCGCCCTTCCAACTCCCAATCAATGTAAAACATGCATAAAACACACATTTTTGAATAAAAAATATAATTAAAAAATTCGACCTACCTACCCTATTTTTTCCAGACCGTCACAGGAAGCAAACAATTTTTTCTAGGCCTAATAATAACAAGCATATTCACAACACACACATTTAAAAACTGCCAATTTTGAATGATAATCATGTGTCTCCTCAGAAGGAAAAGAGCATGACTTAAGCATGGGTACGTATACACATGGTTCACGGGTAATGCATGCAATGAACCAAAGACTATCAAGCTTTTATTGTGGTTAGTCTGAGAACCGCTGTGTAGGACACAAGATTGACAGACCATCTCATGTGGGTTTTGGCACTAAACCATAGTTGTGCTTTTTTGCCTCCTTCAAATTAGTGCTAAAACTGCCCATAATCTCACAATCTATGTAGATCCATTATTGGCTTCCTAGTCAACTTCGTAAAAGGATCGGGTTAGAGGTATAGATCGTAGTTTATCGTGATGTGTTGGGGGACACATCATGGTTGGTCACACAAGGGTTGAAATACGAGTTATCTGTGGTGGTCATCTATGGTGAAGTAAGCGTCCTGGTCAGTTTCTTAAATAGATTGCAATTTGCCATGATGTGTTGTAGGAATTGATCACGGGAGGTAGGTGATTGTGGCAATACCAATGCCCGGCCCAGTCAGCAACCAAAACCGAGCCTGTAGGGCAAGGATTCGACTGGGAGGGCACTGTATTGTCACAACCACCTCCCTGATCAATTCCCATTATATCAAAAGGCTTACAAACATGTTTTTGTGCAAGTTTTTTTGTTTTAAATGAAGATCTAAACTAAGCTGTTGTTGTAACATTCTGGATGGTGCAACAATAAGAATGTCATTTAACAATAAGATTTACTATTGTTGGAAGCATGTGCATGTGTGACGCTTCCATTGTGGAGGGAAGAGGTTATTATGCTAAATCTTCCTTTTCATCGAGTCACGTCACTCACGTGACCATGCTATATACAACAAGGTTTGATATTCTGTCTAACCCATCATGGTTGACTACAGAGTGGTAGAAGTCAACCAAATTCCTGTTGACAGTCTATGATGACAAATATTTCATGAAAGAATGAAATATTTTTGCTCCTGGGGCCTACAGATAAGTTTCTATCACAAGGACAGACTGCCTCTTCATTTTGATAAAATCTTTCACATTTATCTACATATTTATCATCATAGATGTTGTATCATTTAACCTCTGTGATATCTTTAGATTTAAATTTGGTTTTTAAAGTGTAGACATCTTAATGCATATCATATTTGCTTGATATTTTAAAGGATAACAATCCGTGCATGGTGAATATGATATTTATTTGATATTTCCTAACTTTTATTTGTTAACCACTAATTCGCTACAGTTTGTATTAACAATCTTTTAAAGACTAACCCATTTAATCCTAGGCACCAAGGTGTTACTGTGAGTGTGATAGGGTTAACCCTTCCAATGTTGAGGCTACTTTGGTCCAAATCACAAACATGCAAAGACATCGAAAAACCCATCTAAACCCTGTCATGTTGGTATTCATTGGATAGCTCTCGCTGAGTACTCTCTGATGAGTACCCTTGTGTCAGGGTTTCATTCATTTTTCAGGTTTTTTGCTTCATTTTGTATTGGCCAAATAAGCCACCAGCGGCATAAGGCTTAACAAACCGGTGTAAAGGCGGTGTTCTTTATTGCTGGTTCAAGGAGACTTCTTGCTATAGTTATCTGATTAGAAATACTCCCAAGTGTGCTATTCTATAACGCTACCTTTTGTACGATATAAACATAACTACCAAGATCTTGCATAAAATATTGGGTACAGAGAGGTACTGTAAGCTCTGTTGATCCATTAGGTATGTAACACCTTAACCAAGGAAGCCTGACTATCCAGGGGGTATTTTTGGGGTCACGGCACCTTTTTCGAAATATTCTAAGGTAGTTGAACTCAATCCTTGTCACATTTCGTTATTTTTCAAGTTATTTTCTTGACAAGTATGAACCAAGCAGCTTCAGATAAGCTGAAATAAGAGAATAAGATGGCTGCTGTCAGTAGCCCATTTCTTGTGTGTTAGAATGTGTTTAAGCAGCAATATACCACTTGTATGAAGGTTGGCAGTGGTGGGAACTTAAGGTTAAGTAGAGGCTACTCTAAGAAACTAAGCCTATGTTTTATTTGTGGTGTAATTGTCCTCTAACATAATGGATTTGGGATGAATGTGTTTATATTCTAACAATATATAGTGCTGAGAAAGTTGGCTGCTTCACTTAATTTTATTACTTGCATTTATATTGTAAACAATCTACTAGGAAAATAAAATAACAGTCAGTCATGAGTAGTTGCAAAAGCTGGTTTTTGTTCAATATTTTAGTTTAAAATTTGGTTGTTTGATTTTCTTGGGTATACACAGAATTTACTTGCAGAAGACACTGCATATTGCTTTGTCTGGTTTTATATCCAAACAATTTACATGGTCATTTTGATTAATTTAATTTTACTAAATATGCTGAATCTACTTTTCCTTGTAATTACAGATGCGTAACCAAGGATCATTCAAGGTTAGGTGATGGTGATCACTCCAAAATGTCGAAGAGGAACAACTCAGAAGATATCCCCAAAACAGACTTGTTACTTCAAAGATACTTGAAGGAAGATTGTTGTTTAAAAGGAGCATCCTTTAATTGTCTTTATAAAACACCATGTATTCAGCTTTATTACAATATTTTCAGATCAGTGGGCATATTAAACCTTCCAATGCTAAGGCCACTCTCGTCCAAAGCACAAGGATGCAAAGATTTGTGATAACCATCTAAACCCTGTCATGTCGCTGAGTACTTTTAAATGAGTACCCATATGCCAGGGTTTCAGTCATTTTTCAGCTGTTTTGGCATCATTCTGTATTGGCAAAATTAGCCACCAGAAGCATAAGGGCTTAATTGGTTATTGCATGGTGTTTGCCATTGGATATATTATAAATACTGTTATAATGTCTATCAACCAATTATCTAATAGATGATATCCTATTTTAATGCTTTGAGATACTGATACCTATGATAACGAATTGCTATTTAAATGCTGAAATACTGATTGCTATGATGATTTAGCCTGGTCAGAGTATAGATGTTTGCATATTTTTTAGCCCATTTAAAAATCCTAGTCATGCCAGATTTCCAGGATCACTGTACTGTAAGACCAGGCCTGCCTGGTCACGGCACTACCAGGGCTACGCCACTATACATTATCTTACTGAATTTCATCCAGTAAGACTGGTGCTATTGTTGAACTCGGTAATGTAAGGGTTAATAGTAGATGAAGATGAAATTCATAGTTATCCCACAAATTTCAATTACCAGATATGCAACCAGCAGATCTTCTTCAACAGCCTCTGCACAACTCCTAACCCACAATCACCCAAGACTCAAGAGGTGCGTTCTGCACATGCACGTTAGCAACTTACTCTATAATGTAAACACATAATGAAAGCCCTCATTGGTCTTTCTCTCCTAGTGACGTCACACTGAGACTAGATTCAACAAGATTAGGTGTGTCCAGGGCTTTATAATGGGTCCTATGGTAATTGGTCTGTGGTGACCAATCCTTGTTCTATTAATCTAAGATTATCCCACACATGCCGAGAATTACAAGATGGTTGAAAAACTTTGTCTAATTAAAAGCATCTTATCACACATTTGACACTCTACATTTCTCTGCAAAATATTTTGGGAATTTAAGCTCATTTCTTAAGTAATTTCCAAAATATCATGTCAAGACGACACTTTCCAGGGGATTTGTGCTTGGGAAGGTTCACAGTTGGAAAGCAACGGTATGACATACCACACAGCTGTAGGGGCAGCCCCATGAAATATGCAATCAGTGATCGCTTCAAATGCTGAGGCTTCTTTTTAACAAAGCACAAGAACACAAAGATCTTTGTAAAATAATCTAAAACCTATCATGTTGGTATTCATTGGATAGCCCTCGCTGAGTACTTTCAGATGAGTACCCATGTGCCAGGATTTCAAGCATTTATCAGGTTTTATGCATAATTTTGTATTGGCCAAATTAGTCACCAATAGCATAAGGGTTAGCTCAGGCCAAAAGAATCCCATTGAAGTATTTCTATGACTGGTTGTTTCTTGGGATAAATATATCAGTGCATCTTTATTGGAGAATCCCAGTTATTCTGGGCTTAAATTGGTTATTTCTTGTAAATATATATTGTATATGTGAAACTTTATTTGTACATTGTGGTCAGACTAAGGGAAAGAGAAATAAATTTCAAGAATGCTATTGAAATTAAGTGATTTTATTTGTTATTCCTTTCCCAGTGATGATGAATAGGATATTAGTGTTTATCTCTTTTGAATATGAATTCTTTAATTCTTTTGGCAGCCATATTGTCTTGACATTCTTATTCTTATCACAGCCAAATTGAGGTGCCTTCATCCTAATGTCAATTTTAAAATTCCGGAAACCATTAAATCACAGAACCGTTTGTACCCCCTACACCAAAACTGAAATATTCTACCCTTTTATCACAGTAACACCAATTTGTTAGATCTTGAGAGAAAGGGTGCTATCACTGAAAGCCAATTTCTTGAAAATGTTGCCATATCTATCACCTGTGAATAGAACTGTGATGAACTAGTTAAACATGAACCATGGGGCAAATAAGTATTATAGTTGTTTAAGAAATATAGTTGAGTGCCTAAAAACCCATTCAAATCCAACCACTATAAAGGAAATAAAGAATTAGATTAAAATCACTAAACCCTATTTCTGTCAGCTTTCCACCAGAAAGGTTGTGTGGGGCTATGAATTTCGAAAATATTTGTAGAAAACTTTTTAGTGCTATGACCAATATAGTCCAACCTATTATTAGTGTTGGGACGATCATCGATTATAATCGACGCTTACTCGGTTGCGTCTTTCATAGTGATTTATCGATAATGAAACTGGTTATCGATAATAATCGGAAAATACGACACCTAGCGGCGAAGCATGAAACTAAAAATCAGTTCTGGATAATTTGCAAAATATAATCAAATATAAATCCTAAAATTCTCTGGCATTCCAAGGTAATTAGAGCACCTTCAACTTATGTGTTTGGTCTCACCCTTTCATATTTTTAGTAACCCCCACAAAGCCTGAGTATTTCTGTGATATCTCTCAAACAAAAACATTATCAGTTCTCTGATCAGTTAAAAGGTTCATTGACAGCACTTTCGGCAGCTGCTACTGGCGCATGGCATTACAGCTAATTCAAGCTAACAATGAGCGATAGTACAAGTTCAGGAGTATAGTCCATTCACTCTGCACAAAAGATTGATAGACCCTACAGGTTGAAAATTCCTTTAACTTTACAAAAAAGTCCCAAGGGGTCTTTCAGTTGTGAAGACATCAAGAGGCTATTATAGAGGGTGACATGGGTGAATCACGTACTCTTTTCTATTTCTAACGTGTTAAAATCAGATGGTAAATACTATTGTTAGATCTGATTACCACATATGGTTATTGTTATAGGGTGCCATTAGTTCGTTCGTTCTGTGAAAGCTCCCGCCCTGTTTCTTAGGGCCTCTTAAGTGCAAGAATTAAAAGTTCAAATACAATTGGTGTCTGTTGCAATGCAACTTGTATGTCAACCGTTGAGTTAGTGTCTCCAGATACTGCATATCAGCATCCTGATTCGCTGCAGGTAGTCTGTGGACGTGGCTGCTCGGATCGAGTATGATGCAGAGTAGCAGCTCGTCATCAGCGATGCCAGTACCCAGATGATGCAGTAGCTCCTCCAAATATGGAGCTCGAGTAGCATGCAGGGCTCGACACTGGACCACAAAGTGCAACCTGTTTTCGTCTCCCTGCCTGCACAGTTGGCATGTCACCTTGTTGGCATGTTGATTGAAGACGCTCCTGTTGCCCTGGAGTCTGTAGGTTCCCGTGAGGAGGCGTGCCTTGACTATAACCTGTTTGGTTGACAGAGCATCATATCTGCCGGTTCTCCACACCTGCAGGGGGCGCTGGGGCAGCTCCAATCTAGGTTCGATGTATTTCAGGCTACTGTAAGCTTCAGTCTTTGTGTAGAGGTCCTCCAGCCAGTGCCTGGATATGATTTGTTTAGCACTCCTGGCCCAATAATCTGGGTTGATGTCCTGGACGAGGCACTCTGCTGGAGAGGTCAGCTGATACCTGGACAGGCGTTTTTCCACGTGTATAAACCAGGAGTGGGATCTGAAGTCTTTGATGGAGAGCTGCCTCGCTGCTACCTGTCTCACAAGCCGGTCGCGGAGGACGCATGCGTAGAGGGACACAAGGTTTTATCATTATCAATAGATGGCGCCACCACACAGTATACATCACATGCTGTGACTACCTGGAGGAGTGATTTGCTGCTGGCAGTGAAATTGCATTCTGAGGATAAAGTTACATTTCAAAGGAAAATATAAATGTCACCAATTATTTAGGGCTAGGACAGCACCATAAGAAACAATTATCTTTAATCGTCGATTGGTGTGGGTCAACAAACAACTATGATATCCAAGCAGGGGCTTAGCCGCAATGCGTCCAGCGTGTCATTTGGACACGCAGAACACTTTTTTTTGAACAGTTTGGACACCCAAAAGTTTATATCAGAATTTGCTGAAGATGACTTTTCTTAGAAGATAGAAGATGTAGAAGCTGTAGTGTCACTTTTATAAGACACACAAAGCAGTATCTGGCCTTAAAAAGCAAAATCTGTAAAGGTATATAGGGTCTATCTTATTAGTAGTATGTATTTTGTACCACACTTTGGACACGCAAAGGTCTATGAAACCTCTATTTGGACACCCTGTTTCCAAATATCGGCTAAGACCCTGTATCCAAGACGATTCCAATTCCTCGAGATTACGTTGTTCTGCTATGTTCATGCATAGGAATCTGTAACCGAAAATATAGACCTATAAGTGCAATAAAACGATGATAAAACGAGTTTCGAGTGGTCTGTTATGTTTGTTTACTATTTCTAGAAACAGACCACTTAAAACTCGTTTTATCGTCGTTTTATTGCACTAAAAGGTCTATATTTTCAGTTACAGATGCCAGTGTGGTTCATGTTAAGTCTTCAGTCACCACAGTATGGCACTACCATCGACGTTCATGTAATATATCTCCAATAAAGGCGGAATTTCAAAAGGAAAAATGAAAAAAATACACAAAACAACAACTCTCGATTTATCAATTTACACTTATCTAGGCGGGAACTAAAATGACTGGAGAAGATTCAGCCTCTGACTTCTCCCAAAGATATGTTTTTAATATAGATGGTAACAAGAAAAGTACCCATCCAGCGGACGGTAAGCATGGGATTTCTTTAATGGCAAAAAATATCAGAACACCCAGATATCCCTGTGACCACATACTTAGGGCTACCTAACATATGTATCAGTAACTCAAGAGGCTTGGCAAATATATATACCATTGATGAATAAGATATTAAACTAGCTAGCTGTTATGTAAAGATGGAGGCTGTGTCCGTTTATGAATCTTTCATAATTGAATCTAATCATTTCTACTCAAAACTATTTTTGCTCGGTTATATTCAAAATTTCGAAGTTAGAGTCTGACAGCGTATGTCATTAGTATTCGTCCTAGTTTGTTTGAACATGGTGAAAGATATTCTCCATGGATTTTAGTCATTCATCATCATTGACATTTAGATAATTGTTTAGAACCTTTTTAAAGCTGTGCATATTTTTAAGGGTATGATAGTGGTGGAAATACAGATGTAAGCATGATGTACTTGAATATGGGGTGCCGTTTGTAACATCCATACTTTTGTTGACAGAGGCAACTTTTGTCAATACAGAAGTACTTTTGTCAAACAAAAGTTACTTTTGTCTGACAAAAGTAATTTTTATCTAAGACAAAAGTACTTTTGTCTGACAAAAGTTACTTTTGTCGGACAGAAGTACTTTTGTCGTGGACAAAATTACTTTTGTCTAAGACAAAATAACTTTTGTCAGACAAAAGTAACTTTTGTCAGACAAAAGTAACTTTTGTCAGACAAAAGTACTTTTTTACGTAACCACTCGCCAAATATCACATCTTAGACTTCTGTCTTGACAAAATTTGCTTCAAAAGTAGGGATGTTACAAACGGCGCCCTGGGGCGCCGTTTGTAACATCCATACGTATTGTCGACAAAAGCAAATTTTGTCAAGACAGAAGTACTTTTGTCCAACAAAAGTCACTTTTGTCTGACAAAAGTAATCTTGTCTAAGACAAAAATACTTTTGTCTGGCAAAAGTTACTTTTGTCAGACAGAAGTACTTTTGTCGTAGACAAAATTACTTTTGTCAGATTATCACATATTATGTCTGAAAAAGTGTCAAAACATCAAATTCAATAACTATGAAAATCACAGTAGCCAAAAAAAAAACACTCTTAGGATACTATTTATAGTAGGCTGGTATAATCATAATTGATACATATCCAATAAAAATCAAATTCTTTTCAATTTTTCCAGTCGCGTCAGGTAAATTGTAATAAATTATTTTAGTTTATCCTATACCCAATAGGTGACACCGGTATAGAGTATCGTAAGACCTTAAAAGTAGTAAATAACTGAATTTAAAGAAAAGAAATATATTTTTTTTAAACTCAGTGAGACTAGAACCCACGTCCTTGTATTCCACAACATGACCACTCTGTCAACTGACCTATCTTGGAAATGCTTAGCACCAAGGGAAATATTGCATTATTGAAGTTTTATTGGACACTATTAAATCATTTTCTGCCTGTTACTGTATTTGTATATGTTTGTCCATCTAGGCGGTGAAAATGAATTTACCGCCTGACAGTGACGAATATGACGTCATCAATATAACGCAATAACATTAGCTGGTAGCGCTGGTCACAGGAACTTGCTCCAGCTCAGTAGACAGGTATAGATGGGCCTTTTTTTTATTTATTATTATTATTTTTTTTGATGGGTCTTGAGATCGTTCTTGGCCCATATCAATGGGCAATGACGCTTGAATTGCCTGGAAAACAGAAAAAGAGAAAATTAGTATCCAGAAGGACTCAATTCTAGAAGGGAAAGTGTGCATTGAGCATGTAATATTTTGATGGAAAACGCAAAGTTGTGCGGAGAAAGGCGCCCGCGACCGCATGTCAATGGCTGTTATAGTTGTTTCTCACTACACTCTATTGATAACTTGAACAATTGAGCTTTTGTTGTAGTTAGATATGATCCCATGATATGTTGTGTGCTTCATGCACGAGTCCACCCAGCTGAACGGCACCAGCCCACCCCGCCCCCCTCCCCCTGATTGTTGGCGCGCAACAGCTCAAAGGGACTGGCACCAGTCTATTCAATGCAAATGTTACGCTCACACGACTGAAAGGACTGGCACTATGGTCTATAGTCCATCCACTGAATTCCTACACGCGGTGGCGAGGGTCGCCGAACAACACCGCAACAGGTAATCTCCATTTTTTATGAGTAAGACACTAGCGACGCACAATATACAACATTTTATTGACAGACAATCATAAAAGAATGATTTTAAACTTGATAAAAGGCATCGTATATTAGGAAAAAAGTACCAGACAATGACGTCACATTGTATTCATAACCCAGTAAATCGGTCACCTAGGAACGCAGATGTATCCTTCCATTTATGAAGAGAAAGTTCCTTACTAATACGGCTATACAGAGAAATACATCTACTTCTCCCAGGGCTATATCACAACATTGAGGGCGCCTAACTAGTCACGAAGCCAAGGATACAACATTATACTGACAGACAATCATAATTGAATGATTATAAGTGTTTAAAAACGCAATGTACGGATATTTCTGTGGTCACGTGATCAATATCTGTCCGCAACCTATTCTAAGTATAGGAAAAACAATGATTAAGCGTGAAACCGATGTTGAAGTAGTGTCCAATGCCACAACCAAGCAGAGAATTTGGCGCACGAACGTCAAGTATATAAAAAAATACAAATAAAAAGGAACAATTAAAGGCCCATCTACTGAGCTGGAGCAAGTTCCTGTGCGCTGGTTGCCGCTGTGTATGTAACAAGAAAATTTCTCTTGTATACACAGCCACTGTGTATATAGCCACTCCCAATGTTTATATATACCATTCTAATGCTGGTCTCCCATATACGACTTTTAAGGTGCGACAAGGTGCGAATTCAAAAATCGTAGTTTTTCATGGGTTGTCGTGTGTTCTCGCGTATGTTCGCAGTGAGTCCTATGTTTTCGTAGGTAATGCTGCGAATTTTTAAAAAAGTTTTCCATGCAAAACATTTGGGTGCGACAAAGATACTGTCGTAATGAAGTAATTTTTGTCGTACATTGTGGAACATTGTCGTACATTGTTGAACATCGTGTCGTAACATGTTGTACAGTCGTATGTAATCGTACATTCACGTACATTTGCGTACACTCATTAAATGTACGACGAAGTGTCACTATAAATATGACCCACATCAGAATAAAAAAGTAGGTTATAGGCCAAAATTTATCCTACGAAGCCACGAATTGACAGTGATTTCACCACATATCGTAGTGTGCTTACGATTTTTGCCATTTTTAGTTTGAAAATATTCGTAATTAATCGAATATTGTCGTAAGTAGACGTCCAACTGGCGGATATATGCGTATGTATGACTTTAGTATTCGTGTTTATGTCGTGCATATTCACACATACTCGCATACATACGCACCTTCATAAAATTTCCTCATTGCTCTTCATGTCCCCTATCAACCCCCCCCCCCCCCCCATACTTATGTCATGCATCCTGCATCAGGTGAGTACCCTCCCCCGTCCTCCTGACCTGTACAGATATCCTACCAAGTATCTGGTCTGCCCCCTCCCTGTCTTCCTGTCCTACACATATATTTAACCCCAACAAATAGGAACCCCTCAAACCCCACATATAAACTGTGTTACTTTGTTAATTCCAACAACCTTATCCAAATTGTAGCTCTCAACAGATCATCTCCCCTCATACTTCCTCCATGCCTACCTGTTTCAGCGTCCCTGACTTACCTAAGTGGCTTCCTTCCTCTTACTCGCTTAATACTACGATTAGTATGAACCAACAGTAACAGTGTTATACAGTGATTTAAAACATGTAAGCAAACCACACACCCTAGTGTCTCATTTCCCTTTTTTCACCCCTCTCTTTCCTTCATCATTTTCCTCACCCCTTCTCCCACCGTTCTGGCTAACACCTCCGATGGGTCCCCAACCAAACCTCTCCTTGAGCTGCTCCCCCTCTTCTCTGCCCATCCAAACTCCCCATCTCTCTTCCCCCCATATTTGCCTTACCTTCCCCAACATTCTGTCCCTATCACATTTATCTCCATCTTCTGCCCCTTTCCCCACTTTTACCCCTTCATCCTCCCTCTCTTTTTTCTTTCTCTCCTCCTCTCCCCTTTGCTCCTCCTTCTGTCCTTCTACTCTCCCCTTTTGCCCTGGAATTTCTTCAGCTCTATCTGCTTCCTGTCTTTCACCCCCTTTTCTACTCTCTCTCTCTTCCGACCTTTGTACCTTTTTCCCACTCTCCCATTCTTCTCTCCATCTCTCTTCTCCATTTCCTAACTACTGTTCTTTCTGCCCTCCTTCCTTATTTGCCCCCTCCATTGCCTTCTTCATCCACCCATAGCTTCTTTCTCCCATTCTCCCCTATGACACAAGCCCTGCACGAAAAATTCATTCATTTTTATTTTTTCCCTGTCAAGCCTTCAAGGCCCAAACTATCCCCACTAATCCATTGTTTACATCAACCACATTCTACCAAAAACTCTTCTTCCCCCTTTCCACCTTCTCTACTACTTCTCTTACTCATTTCTCTCGGACAAACAATTCAAATTCCAACTAACAATCAACTTTCTAGGGATGTCATCGATAGTCGACAAATCGATAAATCAACATTTTCACTTTGTCAATTAAATCGAATCGAATGGTTGGGTATCGAATCGAAATAATCGATTTTACCCGAATAAAAAAAGCTAGAATAGTAATCGAACGATTGGTAGAGGAAAACCGGGATGCATTTCGTTTATCGAACGTTTGCGAGTGTTGGTAAACGTTCAGGTAGACGTCAATCTTGTTTGCGCATCGACGAACACAACGGCAATGACCATAGAAGACAAAACGTCCCTAGCGCGTACGTAGAAAACACGTTTTAACTACTTTTTCCGGAAAGGTTAAGTCACAGAGAGATGGAGAGAAGGATATAGATTGCCACAGGGATATAGTTGAGCACCTACCATACAATAGCCTATAAAATAGCTTGAACTTAACATGTTATTCCGTGAGAAGATGATCTTAGGGTGTCACTGATATATATATATATATATATATATATATATATATATATATATATATATATATATATATATATATATATATATCTTAGATGACCAAACACAAGTGAATTCGAAACCAGCCGGTCAACCTGAGCATGCTAGCCTCAACCAGTGTCAACTAATAGCTGCTAATAGGCCGAAACATACTACTCTGGGCACCCCCAGCTGGTAGTGAAGATAAGGTTTCTCAGTAATGTAATCGATGCGAGAGCCCTGATTGGTCTTTGTTCCCACGTGACCTCGCGCTGATGGCTTATCTGGTACTCCTGGCATGAGTCCAGCACTTAACTATAGGGCATATAGGAATTGGTCTCTCGCAACATAGCCATTTTATCTTCATCCAAGTATATATATATATATATATATATATATATATATATATATATATATATATATATATATATATATATATATATATATATATATACTAGAAAAGTACCCATCCTACGGACGGTAACCACAAAATTTCTTTTTACGTCAAAAATATCAGGGCACCCAGATATCCTTGCAACCACACACTTAGAGCTACCTAACCTATGGATCAATAATTCAAGAGGCTTGGTAAACATATATGCCATTGATAGATAGGTTGTCAAACCGGTATTGGAAAGGTGGTGGTGGGGTGGTGTCCATTTATCATACCACTCATGACGAATTCTAATCATTTCTACTCAAAAAAAATTCCGTTTAGTAAGATCAATATAATTATGACATACGATATGTCATTTACACCCGTCCTTATTTGGTTCTTCCTGTTGAAAGATATCATTTATGAATTTTTGTCATTCGGTATGATTTACAGACTCGTTTACAACTTTTTAAAGCTAAGATTATTAATGGGGTAGGTTAGAGGAGGAAACACAGATGTATAAACCTCTTACACTTGAATGGTAGACTCTAATGCATTATACTCGAACTGTGATATAACAATTCGTAGCTTTGCTTGCTTTCTCCTCTGCCACTTAGGGATACGTAGTGACGGGTGCCGTAGTAATCGGCGAACACCACCTACATACCCAAGCTAATTGGAGTTGAAGAATGTCGTGAGAGAAAGCTCGCAATCGTTCACTGCGCTGGATTCTCTCTTGGCAATAATGCAATTTCAATAAAAGTGCAACACAGTAATCTGCTTAGCATAATTGGCCAACTAAACATTTGCAAGTTATTTGATTGAATAAATGTGGTCAGTTCATATATAAATTTGTCAAAATCGTAAATAGTTTAAAACATTTATTGAAAGAAATATTCTTTATTTTACCAATTTGCGGAATTCAGTACTCTTTACACGTCTGTTGGTAACTTCCTATGTTGTTTTAAAGCTGCACAAGAATATTAATTGACCTAAGTTCCGCAGGTTAGGTGCTAAATATAATCATATATATATATATATATATATATATATATATATATATATATATATATATATATATATATATATATATATATATATATATATATATATATATATATATATACCGGGTATATATATATGTATATGCTATCAATGAAATATTTTGGGAATAAAGTCCAGATACGAAAAGAAACGTGGAAAGAATGTGTATGAGTTGGCCAGTAAGCATTTTGGTATGATTCTACCCACAAATTATTTCCAAATGATACTTTTATGTGGATATCCTCCCCCTCCCCCCCAAAAATGATAAATAGATAAAAAAAAGGGCCTTTCTTTGAGCTGCTACGCTATGATTGTTAAGGAAATGTAAAAACAATACTATTTCAATAATTGTTGAAGGAAAACATATTCCAAAGGAGGCACAATCTTCGTTCAAACACGGATTAATTCCAAGCATACCCAAAGTGAGGTATGGGCATGAGGTGGTTCTATAAAATATACATAGACATTAAGTTCCATCACAATTTAATTTGATAAAGATAACTTTCAAATTGTATCTATTTAAAGCCGGGTAGCTTATATACTGGCTGTATGGAAAACATTTTTTGGAACTATAGAAAAGTCTGTATTTTTCGTAAGCTCAAATATGCATGTTACCCATGGGGGTGCGGCTTCCTCTCATATTATCAATTGCACTTCCTACTTCCTACTACGCCAATCTATATCTAAGCTTATTGGCAATTTTGATCACTGAATAAACGTCATTTAATAATCCTTGTTTTGCCACCTTTGAATAATTAAAAGCGGTTGGATGATTGTATTTTCTACGAAATCTTGGCACTTATTCTGAAACCTTTCGTTTAGACCCAAAATCTTTTCGCCATAGTCAAGCCCCTGAAAGACAACGAGCATAAGTTCCTGGCAGTACTTCCAACTACCCTGCTAGTATACCGCAGTGCCATCTATCAACAAGGGATGACATTTAAATGTGGTCTGGGATGCGGGCTGACAATGGTTGTGCCAATTCGCAAACTTGGCTCTTGTATGGCATGCCAAAATGATATTTATTCAACTCACAAAATATCATGCAACTTTCAAAATAACGTTCAACTTAGGGATATGGGGACACAATCATATTTTCTTTTTTTATGAAATGCTAAATTTTGGGGCATTTTACAGAAAAATTGGCAAAAGTGGTAGATTTAGGGATTTGCTTCTGGGAGGTGTATTTTTTATGGAAGAAAACATATATATATATATACATATATATATATATATACATATATATATATATATATATATATATATATATATATATATATATATATATATATATATATATATACATATATATATAAATATATATATATATATATAAATATATATATATATATATTTATATGAATATATTAATATATATATATATATATATATATATATATATATATATATATATATATATATATATATATATATATATATATATATATATATATATATATATATTTATATGTATATATATATATATATATATATATATATATATATATATACCGGTATATATATATATATATATATATATATATATATATATATATATATATATATATATATATATATATATATATATATATGTATAAATATATATAATATATATATATATATATATATATATATATATATATATATATATATATATATATATATATATATATATATATGTATACAGGTGAACTTGGATATGACGGACTCAATGGGACCAGGAAAATTGGTCCGTCATATGCAAAATCTGTCGTATACATATGACGGATACTTGATATGCATAGGACTGGGACCAAGCATATCGTCCGTCATATGCAAAAATCCGTCGTACAGTGGTCCGTCATATCCAAGTTCACCTGTATATATATATATATATTAATATATATATATATATATATATATATATATATATATATATATATATATATATATATATATATATATATATATATATATATATATATATATATTGACAAAATTTCTAAAATGGCTAGGGATTTGACTAAATTTCTGAAAATTAGGAGGGTCATTTTTGACTTGTTTACTGGACGCAACATCCTCTCACATCACCACTTCCGACTGAGTGATGCATCCTGATCAAGGGTCCACCAGGGACAGTGCCAATCTAGGCTGAATGGCAATAAAGATGGGTGACTAAATATAATCTAATAATATTCGTTATGCCAAATATGAATGGTTAAATGGGGTTGGTGATAGTGTTTCGTTTTTCTCATAATCAAACCTCAGCAGGACGACGAACATAGGGGCCCCTTTTTCTTATTGGCTTTTGATGAGCATGACATACAGAAACTTAATAGTCTCAGAACTTTTTTATAACATTAATTGTAACGAATAAATGAAAAATATCTTGTTTTTATGAGCTATGAAATAATTCAAAATTCGTTTAAGGGTGCTTATGGGGTATCTTTGTGAACATAGGGTCCTTCGAGATTTTTATATCAGTTAAAGCAGACGCACAATCAGGAAAGGTTTTTGGCCCTTTCTTATTGTAGAATTTCATTCAAAACGTATTAACTACAAATTAACATGCATGTTGAACATCAGATTTCACTGATTTGCTTTAAATTTGACACATTAATGGAAAAGGGTTCACATTTTTTCTAATTTTGGCTTCGTTAAAAAGGTATGGAATTGGAAAGGGGAATATTAAATCTTTCTCATTTTCAACAGCAATTACAAAATGAATTTGAACGGAGTAAAACTTAACCTTCCCTCCACATCTTTGAAATGCGAAGGTCCCAGATTCATAGGTTGCAGTAGTGGCGCTAAGCATTTCTTTCAGTTTTTAACCTCCAAAACTCCGCACCCTGCTAAAAGGGTACATTTGCTTAATGTATTCAACAACAGAAGACCTTTCAGACATTATTTGTATAGGTTAAAAACTAAAATAAAAGCGGGATAGAGGAACAACTGATTTAAAGAAATTAACCCTATATGCTATCTTAATACCCTCATGACCAGTTTTGAGTTAATTCACCAAATAGAAATAAACAGTTAACAAATTCGTACATTTTAAGTATCTAAAGATCAAGATTAGCATGCCAGTGGCTAGTTTAAATGTGTAAACCTTAATTTACCAAAACACTCTGAAGATGGCGTTGTTTAACTCAAAGGATTGCGTAGGGACTATTCTTTTAATTTTTAGAATATGTATAAAATATGTATTATTGAAGGAATCATTTTGAAAAGTGAAATTAATAGTCCTGTCAAACGGGAATGTGTGCCATTGTTGAAGAGTTTCATATTCATTTCATATCATCGTTCATGCTATCTGTGTCATCTGCATATACAAAGAAAGCTCTTTTTCTTACATGTCTGAGCCTCCCTTACAAGAACATGAAGGCGAACCCTTTAAAAAAAAAAAATAATAATCTGATGGTGCAACGGTCAAGTTCGGAATCTGGATTCGCCCCTAATATATATATATATATATATATATATATATATATATATATATATATATATATATATATATATATATATATATATATATATATATATATATATATATGTATATATATATATATATATATATATATATATATATATATATATATATATATATATATATATATATATATATATACATAGAGTTTCAGTTATAACTTTTTTGTTTGTTTGTTTGTTTGTTTGGGATCCGCAACCGCATTTTTCCTACGGGGTCAACTCCCAAGGGAGGACCTAAGGAGATCACCACTACCACCCGGGCCACTTTTCCCCTCCTTTTCCCTCTTATCATCCTCTTTTCCATCCTCTTACCTTCTATCATCATCTCCAAATTTCGTTTCCCGCCAAAAACGCTACCCACGCTAATCCTCTTTGCACCCAAAACTGTTTTAAACGCCCCAAATATCCTCTTCTCGCTCCTACGACTGACACCACATAAATCATAAACTATTCACAAAACGGACAGTATTCAGGATACACAGCAAACCCATCTATAATCTCTTTAATTGTCCAAAATTTCTCGCCGCTATCGTCTGCTCGTCACTTGAGCGCATCGTCTTGGCAGAGTTGGGCTAAACAACAATTAATGGCATTGCGTAAAGCTGTGCCTTCCACCATTTTGAAAATCAGTATAGTTATCAAAAATCTATTCACACACTCGCAGATTTCCTAATGACAGAAAGCTTGCACACTTTATGTTCCTGTCTTGGCATTTCGTTGGTATTTGACAGAAATCTCATTCATTGTGCAATCGGTGTCTGCTATAACCTCCATTGTATTCTGGCTAGGATGGTAAATCTGGTGCCTAAACATATGTTATTGGAGCCAAGAAATACATTTTAAACCATCCATAAGGTCTGGTTGGGTTTCCCCTTTAAGACAATCCGAGATGGAGGCCAAGGTGGTCACCACTACAGGGTATTAGCCACAACTGCCATTGTACTCAGCCCAGAATGATGATTTTGGTGTCTTACTATATGTTTTTGGGGTCATGGAATATTCATTTGAACCATTCATAAATTGTGTTTGGGTTTACCTCTTAAGGAAATCCAAGATGGCTGCCACTTAAGGGTTTTAGCCATATAACTCTCTTTGTGTTTGGTCAATTATGATCATGTATGTGGGGTCAACACCTGTATACCCGTACCGTGAGGGTACCGATACTCCGCCGCGAAAATACCGGTAATAAACCGTATAAATAGTAGCCGGTATTTTTTTACCGGTACTATGAATAAGCCGCCTCGCTGCTGATTTAGCAGGCAAGGTGGAAAAGAGTGCAGAGACGCGGGATCGGCGGGAAAATACATCGCGATCGCGTCATCCAGTGCTGGCCGCCATTGAAACTGCACTACGATAGATACTAACGCGTGCAGTAGTACTTGGAAAAGTGTGGAGAGGGCCACGCTATGTATTTTACATGGTGCTAGTCCAGCCCCACCACACTTTTCCAAGCACTAACACGCGACAGAATTTCGAAAACATCGACAAAGTAAAGAAAGTAACCAGTATCGGTACCGTTAGAATACCGGAACCGTATAAAAAATACCGGAACTGTACCATACCGTATAATTTTAACGGTATGGACCCCTTTATGTGTATAAGGATATATTGTTGAGACCAAGGTAATAAATATCAAGGTTTCACCACTAATGTGTGTTATAGTGCACATCCGTATGTCATCCATGTAGTTTCTTTTACATATTTTTATATTTCCAATTAATCAAATACCCATTATCAATTGTTTTCTAGGATCCTATATTTAGTTCTTTGAGCCTGTCAGCAAGTTGTATAATGCTTGACAGACTCACATGCACGTTCTTTACCTCAATGGAAGGGAATCAGTAATAATGTTTTCAACTTGGTTTCCTAACCCTGCCACTCAATACTGATCTAGCTCTAGTGAACTTAATTCTACGAGCAAATGTCCCATAGTTTTGGCAATGGGCACTATTCATATCTTTATATTTTCTGGAAATGCCTCCTTTGTTGGAGACAGGCTTAACAGTTTAGGTGGTGATAAAGCATGTGCAGACATTGATTTAAAACAGTGCATTTTGTCACTGATGCATAATGCTGGTATATCTGGTATGAATGTTCTGGTCTGTGCACTCAATGAAATATTTAGAGATTGGGAATCCAAACAACCGAGACAGAATGGCTAATGCAATCCAGCTACTATCACCTCTCAATTTTGTTCCATCCCATAGCCCCAGAGCACACAGTCCCAATAAATGAGGGCATGCACGTTTCTCTACTACGTTGCCAATGTCAGTGACATGAAATGTACTACACCCATGGATTATATCAATCCTTGCTCTACTCTACGTTATATTCACTCTTCCTGAATATATTAATGGGATAATACTGTGACTAGATAACTTTAATGGCACTTCTTTGTTACAATGCCTGAACCTGAATGCCTGTGGAAAAGTGAATACTTTTTGCATTGGGAATGGTTATTATTAATGGTTAATATAGATATGTGAATATAAGAAAATTTCAAAGTGAATAGGATAGCTGGAACTAAACTAAAGAAAGAATATGAATAGAAATGTGGCTGTCTCTAATATATTGGTTACCTGGTTAAAAGAATGAATATGTCAGAAAATGTGATGAATAACTGAAGGCAAGTCCCTAAATCAGTCATAACCTAATGTAATTCAGAAATGTGAAAATCACTGTTTATTTAAGGCTGTGATGCTGGTGGCACACTCAAAAGAAGACAACTCCTAGTTAGGCACTACTGTCCCCATTCTAACAATAGTTATCTAATCCCTGAGGTCTTGGTGTTTCAAATATAAGTTTTCTTTAATTTACCTGCTTGAGCTGACCTCGATATAAACACAGTTTCAATGTTACAGTGTTTTACCTCAAATGAGGTTTTCTTGATCAATAAAGGTTCATTTGATTTATAAATACCATACATGTCTGTCAAATATACTATGCTAGGGCAACTGGAAGGCAAATTTGGAGTTCATTTGCAATTCTCTCCCATTTCCTAGAAAATGAATCCATTTCATTTGCTACACAGGTAAAAGTTAATGGCCCTGTACTGGCCTGTTTTTTAAATTGACCTGTAAATGGCCCGTTTTCTCAACAAACCTGTAACGGACATATTACATGCATTTTACCAGCCTGTTAATTTAGTAGGCCTCTTTGAACGGGCCTGTTACTTTAACGGACATGTATCAACAGGCATGTTACGAGCCCGTTAATAAATAATTTAATAAACAAATACATTAGCGTTGATTTTGCATTATGTGGCATACTTGTGGTAACGGGTCCATTACTTTAAGGCTGTGATGCTGGTGACAGATTCAAAATAAGACATCTCCTAGTTTAGCGCTCTTGTCCCCTTTCTAACAATGGTTATCTAATCCCTGAGGTCTTGGTGTTTTAACTATAAGTTTTCTTTAACTAAGGTGCTTGAGCTGACCTATATAGGACCACAGTTTCTATTTTACAGTGTTTTACCTCAAATGACGTTTTCTTGTTCAATAAAGGATACTTTAATTTGTAAATACCATGCATGTCTGCTACATATACTAGGCTAGGGCAACTTGTTGGAAAATTTGGAGTTCCTGCAAGATAATACCTTACAGCACACAATTTTGGCATAAGTATATTATGTATAGGCAGAGGCTCAAAGGAGGCACAGGTTAGTCCAGTATCCTTATTAATTAAAGACCAGCTCTGAAACATGGAGCAACTTACAGCTGGATGACACACACTATGATGATTACCCTGTAATTGTATGTTTAATTTTCTCTGTTTCTTTACTTGGTTGTTTGTATTCGTTCGATAATTATTTGTACATCGTGTACTTTTATAGCTTATGTTGTAATCAATAAAATACATATGCATACATAAATACACACATAAGTATACATTGTAGCTATGCTGGGATGATATATGAAGGAGTAATGTTCACCAGAACATCACCAACTACTCTCCTTTCAGAACATAAGCAACAACTCTCCTTTAAAAACTAATTTGCGTAATACCATTCTTAATTCGCAGCATATTGTCAAAAGTATCATAGGTCCAGGCAACAAATTCTAGGGACCGTTAAAGCGTGAAAGGGTTAGAATATGGAACCCCACCCAGTGTCTACTGGCCAGCTCTGATTGGCTGACGGTTATGACATATACGAGTTTACTAAGCCACTCCCATCACTCCAGTCCATTGCTTGCATGTTTACAACAAGCAGCGTGGACGACTTTCTGCGTACGTCGATATTGTGTACAGACATTCCTAGTGAACGGTGCAATCAAGAGCGTGTTCTTTAGATATCATTCTGCGTGAAATTTAGAGTTTCTTGAAGCGAAATACATGACTGCTTAGACATGTTTCATAACTGCTGATATTTGGTACGTTTTGCTAGTGCGGTGTTGCAATGATGATATTGACTTTCATCCTATTGCTAAATGCGGGAGTGTGTACTGCACATAACTATGTGAGTACGTGCCCTCCTGGTACTGTCACCAGCGGGAAACTTCTCCTCACTACCAAGAAAAGGTCAACCATAGAATGTGGTGCCCAGTGTGATAGGACGACAGGATGCCTTTCCTACAACTTCTGCAAAGGCGAGGGAAAGTGCCAGCTGAGTGGAGGAAGAATAGGCACTGACGCAACCAGCTTCACCAAGGGCTGCAGGTACTACAAGAACAAACAAAAAGGTAATATATACACCATGCAAGATTATTAGGTACACCCTGTTGGAAAGTGCGGTCCAGCCTGCTATCCACCCTTAGTCATCCAGATAGGGCCCCGTTGAAAGAGGTACTGGGAGGACAGTATAATTACAGAGAAGGGGGAAGGCAAGTGTTGCGGCAAGGCGCTAAAGGCCGCAGGAGGAATAGAAAGTGGCAGTGTAGTAAGGATCCGTGCGCCCAAAAAGTGAGTGGCGGGCGCACGGATCCAAGCCAAAAGTACAGGTGGAAGGTGCATGGATAGGGCACTGATGATCACGTGGGGACGTGTGAAAGGGCAGATAGAAGGTAGATGGGTGGGAGTTGCATAAAGTAATGCCTTATAGTTAAGTGCTGGACTCGTGTCAGGAGTACCACATAAGCCATCAGTGCGGGCTGACATTAGTTGAGGCTTGCATGTTCATGTTGACCGGCTGGTTTCGAATCCACTTGTGTTTGGTGATCTAAGGTAAAGTCATGTGCAGCAAGTGTGCATGCATTGATTAGTGTCCTTCATCAACAGATATAAATTAATACTTACACCCATTAAACTTCACAGATCTCGATTTTTATATGAAGGCTAGGCATTACTTGCATCCATTTAACTATATATTTTCTCGAAGAAATTCCTAACTTCACAACTGTGGAAATGTTTATTATAATAAATCAAAGATAAAAGATTGTTTTTAGTCTAAGCCCAACATAAAGTCATCGGCCCTTATAGCGAACGGCAATTCAGGCAGACGTCTTTTCTGGGATCAACGGTTTTGACCAACAATTCATTTAAGCAAAGTTAAGTAAAAAAAAATTATAGAAATAAAGCCACCGTTATTTTGAGTATGAAATATTTCCACACGAAGCACTGGGCGGGTGGAAAAAAATTGCACGATCGAGAGATGGAATCGAACCCGCGACCCTAGGATCGGGAGTCGACTGGGCTACCCTGACTGGGCTATTAATCAGGCTATTCCTTCTATTGTGTGAGACAGAGTGAAAAGAGAACCATATTGATGAAATCCCGTAACTCTATTTGGGATCGTTCCTAGTATTCCGAGTCATTCTTGTCATTTACGTGACTGACAACCGTAGTAGATCTTTGTTAGGTACATGTACCACTAAGCCACTTTTATTAATGACCCCACACATTTACATACGGCCCGAAACTGATTATGACCTACCTTCGTCACCTTTGGTAAATAACCAAATCAAATATGGCGCCTGTTGTCTAACTACTGCCAGACGGCTCGCCATCACCCGAATGTCGTTAGAACCCAATAAGGAGCGCCAAAATAGCTGAAAAATTGTATTTGATCTTTTAATCTTATGCCTTTTCAAATAGATAAAAAATAATGATTATATCAATACGCCTTTACATGTCGTTAACTTTATGGCATCGCCAGTTTCGCAATCCAATTTTCCTAGTGTTATGAACTTGCTATTCTGAGGTTCAATTAGTTACATCTGCTGCCGTTTCACTTTTGGGGGCGCTACGCGCTGCATGAACATTTGCGTCCAGATCCTACGTAGCCTAGTGGGATCTGGATGACTAAGGGTGGAGAGCAGGCCCGGGAGAGCAGACGGGACGGCACTTTCCAACAGGGCGTAACAAATTAACACCTGCTCTTTCATGCTAAGAAAAAATAACCTTGGAGGCCAGAACGAGGGTGGTGACCTCTATGGGTCAGATTAGTAATATTGAATTCTGCCGTTCGATATTAAATTCTTCCGTTCGATATTGAAGCTACAAAGTGTGAACACATATTGACCAATCAGCATAGAGATTAACAGTAGAGCAGGTGATAATACCGTATATCACACGCTTTCATTCTTTATGATGCATAATACTCGTATACATCTCTGCTTAACATATATCACATGCCTTCATTCTTAATTTGTGAATACAGAAAACCTCGCTTACCTCGTACTCGCATTCCTTAGATTTTCTCATGTACGCGAAATCTAGATTGCGTATCTAGAAAAATGCAAAAGAAAGTACATGTACATACTATTTTCTGGTATCATGATGCATTACGATCTCTACTATTCATATATAAAAGTTATATCCCAAAGAGGCTGGATGCACAATGTGATTGAAGAAGAACTTTAGGAGTGATTGAAAAAAGGGATTATCACAAACGGAGAGTTAAGAAATACTGAAGTTCAAATATCTACAATTGAAGATATGAGAAATAGGTTAACACTCCAATGCATTTTTATTACACATTCGTATAAGAAAAGCATACAGAAATATTATCAGAGTTACAGTTGGAGAACTATACAAAACAACATCCCCATTTACCATATGTGATACATTAACTTGATTTAGGAATCAAAGGAAACACAAATGTTTATTTCAATACTGTAGGTACAGGCATGGACACAGTACAGACTATGCAAATAAATCATTTTTAATGGTCTAATGTTGTTATTGAAGAGTTAAAGCTAGATATAGCAACAAAGGCTTTAAAGTATGCTCAATCTTTTTCGCCATTTGTGTATCAGTGTTACAATCGATATAAACTGTAACATGTATGTACTGACCCTAATCAGTTATTGAATAAAATGGGTATATCTGAGACTGCCACCTATCTATTATGTAACAACTGCAGTGAGAATATCGAACATATCTACCTTGGATGTGAGTCAACGTAATAAATCCCTGGAAAATTAATGAGGAATGAGTCAGAGGTTTCTATGACTGCCTTAGAAAAGATATTTGGTAAAACATCTGGTGACCATATAAGCCAACTACCGGTAATAGTAATACGTGCACGTTAAGGATGTTATCTACTTCAAAAGGAAAGAGTCAAAAAATGTCATGGAGGAATGTTAAAAGATCTTTATTAAACAATCTGATCATTACAAGACTACACGAGTCAACAATAAAAGATATAGACGCGTTTGAGCGAAAGTCGAAATAATTCATAAACATCCTCAGAAAAGATATTATGACACCCACAATAGTTGGCAAATCTTAGAATTTTATACTTTATTTTTCATAAAATAAAATGCACACCCAGTGTACCCTGGATACACACCATATACATAGATAATTGCGCAACTTTTATATTATTGTTCAATATTATTGCTCATGACTATGGAGAAGTAAATATCATGTTATACATACAATATATCATTTCCAATTTTGAGGAAACACCTTAGCGTTTATTGGTACGAAAGGGCGAAAGAAAAAAGATACGAACCAAGTTTTGTTTTTCGATAGTTACTTGGATAAACATACCATATAGTGAAACGCATATTTATTAGAGAGATTAATGTAATACTTATAGTGACTTTAAAGAAACACGTGTTCTTTGGTACAAATATGTTTAAGTATGGGTTTGTTAGGTGGGTATGAATTGACTTTGATATATATGTATATATATATATATTTATATATATGGTCTATCACCCCTTTGCACCTTACATATCTAACCATTTGGTGCCCTAATATGAGTCTGCCAGTTATTAAATAGATTACTGTCATTATATTCATGAAATATATTCCAAAATATACTTTTCTGAAGTACTCATTTGTTGGATGGAATCAGCCCTCAGTTACCTAAAGATTTATATATCTGACTACCGGTACATTCTAATGAGTGCGTATACATTCATTCGAAAGGATTCCAACCATTGGGCAACTACTAGTGTTGCGACATTAATGTGACAACAATGCTCATCACTCTGTGTCAGTGCCCGATACCCATTGTCCTATACAAGCATGCTATTGATATAGTAATCAATACATTCTTACGGGGAGTGGTATGGTAATTATAATTCGAAAATACCACGGCAAGCATTAATAAGCACTAGCTGCAACCCGTGCACAGCACGGGCCTATACATAGCATCTTAATTTCATGATATAAGAACGACCAACATTAGCAGCCAAGGGAAGATCTTTTTATGGTCTTTCCAACTATATCGAGACCCACAATTACAATTTTAATATTTTTAAAAAGAATATATGACCGCCTTTCTAAATGTATAACATTTGTTGACTTATGCCCAGTAATAAGTGCACGTGAGAAATCATCAAATGAAAACGGACATTTTTTGCCGAGAATGTCAAGGCGTTTTCATTAAATGATTTCTCCGTGATTACTGGACCTAGAATTTAAGATGTTTACCCTCTATATTTAAAACACATTTTCAGGAGAAGTCTGTCTTTCCCTGTCGTATCTTCTCCAGTCATTCCAGTTTCCGCCTTGCTTCCGCCTTGAATTGAGAGCAAGCACCAGCTCTAACATTTCACCCCCCCCCCCCCCCCCGGATGTATGACATATAAACAAGGACCTACTACTTAAGCAAAGATAAAAATATCATGTAACTACTTATGTCCAAATAAACTTTTAAAATCGTGTTATAAGTTAAGTACATAATTTTCGAAAATGTAGCCCAATCAATGTCGACGAATGACAAATGCGCTGCTAAGGCAATTAATGTCCAAATACACTTTTTAAATCGTGTTATAAGTTAAGTAAATAATTTTCGAAAATATAGCCCAATCAATGTCGACGAATGACAAATGCGGAGCTAAGGCAATTAATATTCATGAGCAGCAGCAGTTTCTACTGAAAAAAATGGTTCTAGGACAATATCCCCCCGGACAATTTCCCCCCGGATAATATCCCCCGGACAATATCCCCCCGGACAATATCCCCCCAGGACAAACCCCCCCCCCCCCCGGACAAAATCCCCCTGTTCCAATATCCCCCCGGACAATATTCCCCCAGACAATATCCCCCCGGATGATATCTCTAGTAAAATCTGTGTTAGTAAAAATCCAGATAGGGCCCCGTTGAAAGAGGTACTGGGAGGACAGTACAATTACAGAGAAGGGGGGAGACAAGTGTTGCGGCAAGGCGCTTAAGGCCGCAGGAGGAGTAGAAGTTGTCGATGTAATAAGGATCCGTGCGCCCAAAAAGTGAGTGGCGGGCGCACGGATCCAAGCCCAAAGTGCAGGTGGAAGGTACATGGGATTGGATAGGGCACTGATCAGCACGTAGAGATGTGTGAAAGGGCAGATAGAAGGTAAATGGGTGGGAGTTGCATAAAGTAATAGTCATGTGCCGCAAGTGTGCATGAAAGTGACAATACCAACGTCATAGGGAACTTAATGGAACATTTCCTTCATCAACAGATATAAATTAATACTTACACCCATTAAACTTCACAGAGCTCAATTTTTATATGAAGGCTAGGCATTACTTACATTCATTAAACTATAGATTTTCTCGAAGAAATTCCTAACTTCACAACTGTGGAAATGTTTATTATAACCAGGGAATTTCATACACTAATCAAATCGGCCCTTATAGCGAACGCCAATTCAGGCAGACCTTCTCTCTGGGATCAGTGGATTTGACCGACAATTCATTTTAGTAAAGTGAAATAAAAATAATAAAAATATAGACATCGTTATTTAGAGTAGGAAATGTTTCAAAGTGCCAGACGAAGGACTGGGCAGGAAAAGATGATCCTAGTTGCGGTCAGATGGAATCGAACCCGCAACCTCTTGCCCTGCAGGCAGGCGCTCTAGCCACTAAGCTACGGCGCCATCTGTATGACAGGGAGGTTTGAAAAGAGAGCTATATTAATGAAATCCTGTAACTCTATTTTGGATCGTTCCTTGCATTCCGAGTTTAGTCCTGTCATTTACGTGACTGAATACCGGAGTAAATCTTTGAAAAAGACCGCCAGGCCACTTTTATCAATGACCCCACATATTTACATACGGCCCGAAACTGATTATGACCTACCTACCTCATGCGAGCCAGTAAAATAGCCAAATCAAATCTGGCGCCTGTTATCTAACTACTCCAAACCGGCTCGGGATAGCCGGAATGACGTTAGAACCCAATAAGGAGCGCCAAAATAGCTGAAAAATTGTATTTGATCTTTTAATCTAATGCCTTTTCAAATAAATAAAAAATAATGATTATATCAATACGCCTTTACATGTCGTTAACTTTATGGCATCGCCAGTTTCGCAATCCAATTTTCCTAGTGTTATGAACTTGCTATTCTGAGGTTCAATTAGTTACATCTGCTGCCGTTTCACTTGTGGGGGCGCTACGCGCTGCATGAACATTTGCGTCCAGTGTCTCTCACTCTCTGCATGTGAACGCTCATACCAGTGCTATATCACTAGAGCTGCACTAACAGCGGAAGATCAACTCATTCACTCACCACCATTTTGACTCCGGAGCTCATTAGCTCATGGACGCGCGGTTCTTAAAATAAATATTTATTATTCAGTCCACTAATTAAGAGAAAAATACTTACTGATGGAGATTTGCTACCATTTACGTGGTTATTTCATTTTAAAATCTGATTGCAAAGAAGAATACAAATCTATATTTACATAATGTTTCTATAGCGGTACCCAATGTATCCATAGCGATACATTGGGATTGTAAATAAGACATGTTAGCAATAAGCATTGATGAGAAAGTGTGTATTATGCACCAGTCAATTGAATCCCTGGGAGTGGGGGGGGGGGGGGGGGGGCGGGACTTGGCCGGGAAACACGGTGCTTTTGCTAAATACTGCTTAAAATAGCTGCCCGGTGTACCGGGATTATTGTGATTTATTGTTGCTGTCCCGAGGCGGTGCATGATATGCGGGGATTTGAATAGTGACGTCATAATTTGCTGCCACGATTCCAGTAGGCCTATCAGCCGGGCGCACCCGGCCTCTGCTAGGTCCACTGTGTTGACCAACTACGGACTATGGTGCGCAGTCTACCTAACGCGCGATCGTTTCTTTGATATGTTGTGACAATGGTCATACTATTACACCTATAGCGTAAGGTATGACCAATGCCACAACATTTCAAAGATACGATAGCGCTAACCGCTCCTTCTTCGGTGCGAAGAAGACGACTTTGCTGTGTCACACATGGGAGCAGGACGGCGTGGTAAATATGATAATAATAATAATAATAATTGAAAAAAGATATAGCGCCCTATCTACCTGTAATGTGTTCATAAGCGCTTTAAATAATAGTCAGTGGACACATGTTTATAGTGACAGTCCTTGTAGTCGACGAAATAGCAATGTTTCTTGGAAGTTTTGCACACTATCAGCAGCTTTGATGTCAGGTAGCTCATGAGATGGATCATATTTAATTATTTGCATAAGATGATCCTATTCCCAATGACATGGTGAATGGGATTGATAAAAAAAAGAAAAAAAACTTTAAAAAAATAAAATTGATCACTTAATTCAGGTTGATTGTTTTGGTATGGGTTACACATATATAGTATTAACAGTGAGAAGGGACCTTGGGCTGTGTGACAATTCTAGTGACTTGGGGGCTTATTATTTGAGTTACATAAAGAGAAAAATTACTTATTAAAGAAATATTTACAAAAAAAAGAAAAAAACTTTTCTAAAATAAAAATTGATTATTTGATTGTATGAATAGAACCTGGGCTGTTTGAGTGCATTGGGGGCTTATTGTTTGAGTTACCTGAACTGGTGAAATGTTTTAGAAGAAAATAAAGAGAAAAATGACTTAGTATAGAAATATTTACCACAAAAAAAAAATTCTTAAATAAAAATTGATTATTTGATTGTATGAATAGAACCTGGGCTGTTTGACAGTTTGAGTGCACTGGGGGCTTATTGTTTGAGTTACCTGAACTGGTGAAATGTTTTAGAAGAAAATAAAGAGAAAAATGACTTAGTAGAGAAAGATTTACCACAAAAAAAAGAAAAGAAATTTCTTAAATAAAAATTGATTATTTGGGCTTAGTTAGTATTGGCTTCCTGAAATTCATTTGGGCTCCCTCGAAAAAATCCAGGAAGACCAAACGGCTCGCTGAAAATTCCCAGGGCCCCCTGGAAAAAATTGTAATTTCAAGCCCTGGGTAAGTTGTAAAACCTGGGTTGGGATCGGATGCTGGACTCTCAATCACTGAGCTGCCTGATGAAATTTCAGCTGGACTGATGAAATGTATTGCACTGAAATAAAATTGAAAATGATAATACTGATGAACCATCATATGAAATCTGAGCCCATAAGACCACTTGGCCACATGTACTTTGAGTTTAAATTTGATTTCAATGTTTAATTGATCTCTGATTGTATAGAGCTCTACATGATTCATCTAGGGGTACTTTTCATCTGATCATAATTTGCGATGGAAACGAGGGGAAAACTTTCTGCGCCATATATGGACCTCATGGCACCATTTATTAAAGAGTCCTGTCCAAAATCCATGGCGACAGACAGATGTGAAATGCACTGTAACCTATTGTTGAATATATTGAATTTAGGTCTGATTTTTTCACCTTGCCACCAACCATTTTCTTATGCCAACACCCACTGTTTTCCCAACAGGGGCCCCGAAAAATGTTTGCTCAGGGTAACCCTACCCTACTAATGGCTACTTGGTTTTTCTCCCCTACCCTAATGGGGTTTCTTCCAATTCTTAAGTCCAGGTCAGGAAAAAATAGGGAAAGACATCCCAATCATGGACATAAACACATGAATAGTTGTATACAACCTTGAATAATAGCTGAAGTGAGCTGTACATCCTTCAAAAGACAAGTCAAACAAATGTTCCTGGTAAGCAAATCTCAACCCTATGGTTTTCAGTGTGAAAAAACAAACAAAAAAAACACTACCTACCCTGCCTATTTTTCGGCAAGCATTTTTTCTTCTTGGTCGGGCAAACATTTTTTTTTTTGCTTGACCAAAAAGAAAAAGGATTTATTGTTTTTTTCAGGGTATGATTTTTTAAACCTCTCCAAACAGTGCCCCCACAGAACAGTGGGCATCATTTGATCATTTTTTTCGAAGGTCATCTTAGTTTTCAAAATTCACCACCATGGGTTAGTGTGAATTATTTGTCTGCACAATATCTCAAGAACTACTTCATGAAACATTTTCCTACTTTGTGGTTGCTTCTTCGGAAGTTTCTTGGGGCTCAGTTAGATTTATCGGTGGTCATCTCAGTTTTCAAAGCTCACCACTTGGGGGCAATGTGAATTATTTGTCTGCACAATATCTCAAGAACCACTTGATGAAATATTTTCCTATTTAGTGGTTGCTGCTTTTGAAGTTTCTTGGGATGCTCACACTGGAAACACACCCCAGGCTTTGACCATGGCTTGAAGTTGCCCAAATGTGCCTCTCTGTGGTAACCTTGGGAAAATAAACATGGTGTAATTGACCTTCATGCTAGTTGAGCAACTGATGCAGGTTGAGCCTGTTTGACTTGATACAATGATTGCATCAATACAATTTTTTGTTACAACTCAGACAAAAGTCGATCAATTAATATGACTATGAGCATCAACAAAATATTTGTTTAAGAAAACACCTCTCACTCTTACTCTGTATGTGTGATTGCTTTTACCAGAGCTATGTTACCTACATTAGTTTGCTCTCAGCTGTCCTCTATAAAAGGGAGTCCAATAATACTTCTGTTGTGAGATGCTCAAACTTTGAATTACAAAGAACAATCTTTTGGAAAATTGATTGCAAAAGTAGAGAACATAGCAGCATTTATTTGTTCAGTATGTTTTAAGAATTCAAACTGGTTCGCTCTCTCCCTAATGAGACGAGTTATCTGTCATTTTGCAGCTCTTCTCACACGGATGATGTATTGATTAATTTCATTTGCCTGACATTTGGCAATACAGTAAAAACTGATGCAGATCAGGCCTCTGTTTGATTTTATAAAAATTGTAGCAGCTCCTGTTTCCTTGTTTCCTTGGACAAATAGGTGACGGTGTAATACTAATCTATGAGCATGCGCAATCAATTTCTCCATGGGAACCCCCCCTTCTCTCTCTCTCTCTCTCTCTCTCTCTCTCTCTCTCTCTCTCTCTCTCTCTCTCTCTCTCTCTCCATGTGAATGCCATTAACAATGCTATGTTACCCGTAACAGTTTGATAATGTATGTATGTATGTATGTATGTATGTATGTACGTTTGTACATACGAATGCATGTGTGTATACATATACATATATATATATATATATATATATATATATATATATATATATATATATATATATATATATATATATATATATATATTTATATTACGGTGGACCAAGTTGAAATAGCAAATTAATGTCTTTATTTTTTCACGACCGTTTTGGGGAGATAGAAAGAGTTATTGAAAGAAACTTTATTTTTACGACCGTTTCTTGGGGAAGAAAACTCAAAAAACACTTTATTTCACAACCATTTTGGGGGGAGAGAAAATAAAACTAATTTTTACCGACCATATGAAAGAGAGAATAAAAACCTCTTTATTTTCACGACTGTTTTTTGGGAGAGAAAATAAAAGACTTAACGTTCACTACCCTTTTTGGGTGGGGGGGTAAATAAAACATAGATACACATAGATCGATAGATCGATAGAAATACAGACAGACAGACAGACAGGTAGATAAATGTTAGATGTTAGATATATTTCTTCTGTAGAGGCAGGATAAATAAAGTTTTATTTACCCTCTCTCTGGAGCGGTCCGGAAAGAAGTTTTTTTTCTCTCTCCCCCAAAACGGTTGTTACGGAGGCCTTATTAGGACCACTGATAAATTATTTCTTATTAATATTTTTTCCTTTTTTTTCTTTAATTTTCAAATTTGTGAACGAGGATCTTTAAGTAACGATTGTTTTTTCTTCTTTTGGATACGTTTTTTGCAGATATTTGAATGGGGGATAATGAGAAAATAAAAAGTGATTTGCAAGTTGTCATACGTAGATCCATTGAAGCCTGGAGTGAGAGATTTTTGTATTTGCGCCAGGAGATTTTTTTTTTTTTTGTTTTTTTGTATTTGCGCCAGGAGTGAGATGTCTTTTGAGATTTTTGGATTTCTAAGGGAAGATTTTTTTAAATTCCATGGACCTCCTAAGCGTCTTAGAATTATTATTTCTTATTTTTATTTTTTGAGATTTTCGGATTTCTAAGGAAAAAATGAAATAAAAAAATATTTTTCAGTTGTCCTAATAGGTTTTCGCAGGTTGTGAAAATATTTTTTATATTTTTTTTGCTTTCAGATGGTCGTGAAAATATATATTTTTTAACCTCCCTCTAGAGGTACAAGACTATAAACCGAATACCTTTCTAGAGTGATCTGGAAAAAAAAAAATTCTATTTTATCTCCCCAAAAACTGTAGTGAAAATGAAGTTTTTTATTTGCTCTTTCTCACTTGGTCCAATCTTACTTTTGAAAAATAGTCTCAAAAAAATCTATAGCGGCTAAATTACGTAAAATGTCAGAGAATCAGGAGAAATCGTATTTGGTATCATTGAAAATCAACGATTTTTGCCGTATGTTACGATACGACAGGCTTGGAGAAACGGACCTGTCGTATCATACAGAACAAACAGGGCCTTCAAGAAACGGAAATATCGTAAAATACGGATTTCAACAATGTCCGTATTTTATCTGTTTCTGTATCTGTATGGATACTGGCAGAAATCCCTACGGATTATAATTGCCAGCGCATGCGCGAGCATGAGCAATAGTTATCTAAACTGCCTCAGGCCCTCCTTGAAAGAGTTAATGGAGGGTGAAGCTACAACACTGTCACTTAGGGTATTCCAGTCTCTGATTGTCCTGGGAAAATAGCTCTGAGCATACGCATCACATCGTGCTGCAACAGTATGGAACTTAAGCATATTAGTGTTTCTTGTTCTTCTGGATGATGATTTAATATAGTCACTGTCCTTAACGGCCACTAGACCGTTCACTATTTTATAGAGCATTATGAGCCTTGCCGAGGTTCTCCAGCTCACTAATGAGTCCCAGTTCAAATCCTTGAGTATTGACGTCATGGAGCCCTCAGAGTAATCGTAATTGTTTGATACGAATCTGGCCGCACTACGTTGCACTCTGTCCAGGGAATTGATGTCTTTTTTAAGGTGGGGGTCCCAGACTGTAGAAGCATTTTCCAGGTGTGGACGCACTAATGTTTTATAGGCAGTCTCTTTTAAAATGCGAGAGCATGGCCTGAGATTACGTCTCACTACGCCTAGGATTTTGTTGGCCTTTTTGGTGGCTGTTCCAATATGGTGGCTCCACCTTAAGTCATCAGACAGCTGGACACCTAGGTATGCTTGGTGTTTTACATTACCTAGGACACAGTTGTTAAGTGTATAGTCCTTTTCAATGTTGTTTCGTTTTTTGGATAAGTGCATGACGTAGCACTTTCAGGCGTTAAACCTCATTTGCCAGTCGTTTTGCCATTGTGTAAAAGCATCAAGGTCTTTCTGTAGAGTCCTGGCATCTTTTTTACTGTTGATGGTACGATACAGGAGAAAGTCATCTGCAAACAGGCGCACATCAGACTTTACAGATTCCGGGAGGTCGTTAATATAGGCCAGAAACAGCAAAGGCCCAAGCACTGAGCCTTGCGGCACGCCTGAAGTTACTGATTCCCATATGGATGCATGGCCATCTATGACGATTTGCTGATCTAGCTCACATAGGAAGTTACTGATCCATCTAAGAGTGTTTCCACGGATGCCGTAGTGGGAAAGCTTAGAGATCAGACGGGCATGGGGCACAGTATCAAAAGCTTTCGAGAAGTCAAGGATAATTATGTCAGTTTGCTTCCTTTTGTCAATAGATTTGGCAAGGTCATCTATGGTAATAAGCAGCTGTGTCTCGCAGGATCTCTCCGAACGGAAACCATGTTGTCGATTGCTCAGAATACCATGTTTGTCGAAAAAGTCCATGATTTGGCTGTGAATAATATGTTCAAACAACTTACAACATATGCAAGTAAGTGACACCGGTCTGTAATTTCCAGGGTTTGTACGGTTTTCTTTCTTGTAGATAGGTGATATGTTTGCCTTCCTATAATCTTCAGGCAGGTCCCCCGTTCTAAGTGATTGGTTAAAAATAAAAGTCAAAGATGGCGCAATCTGTGCGGCCGCCAGTTTCAAAAGTCTACCTGGGATCTCTTCCGGACCTGACGCTTTATTTGGATTAAGGTTAGAAAGTAGCTTGATAACACCGGTTTCTGTGATATTCAAGTCAGGCATGTTAGGATATTTGGATGGCGGTAGTATTGGCATATTTTCCTCATCTTCTTTGGTAAATACTGATTTGAAAAAGTTGTTAAGAATTTCAGCTTTAATTTTGGGGTCGGATTCTAGTTGGCCATTACTCCCTAGTGCTGCAATCCCCGTGGAATCCTGTCTTCCACCCTTGATGAATTTCCAGAAGTGCTTGCTGTTTTCTTCCATTTTTGGTGTCAAGACAGTGTTTACATAATCCCAGTATGAGAAACGATCGTACGAGAAACGGCCCCCAGGCCCGGCTGCTGATATGATAAAGGGATAGCAGCAAGATGAATGTTTGCTTGAACTCAGAATTGATCAGTTTATGTGACTGCGCATCCACAAACAATTACTTCATGAAAACAACTCTCATATCCCAAATCTCTCTCTCTCTCTCTCTCTCTCTCTCTCTCTCTCTCTCTCTCTCTCTGTATGTGTGATTGCTTATACCGGCGCTATGTAGCTCAGTGAAGTTAGCTACTTATTTCTTTCTCTATATTCAATTACTTATTTGTTTTCACTTCCTTATTCGCAGTTACTTCCTTATTCAAAAGCAGGTCTCAAAGGATTGATATCTTTAATAATGACACACAGAAACTCATTATTCAGTCAGTAGACTGTCCCATAAAGGTAATGTAGGTTAAATCTATGAAGACATTTATCACTAAAAGCAAAATATCATATATGTTTTGATTTATGCCCTAGGGTGGGGACACGTTCTTCACTGCATGGCAAATACTGCCATATAGCACAAATACCTCAAAATTACTCACATTTCTAATGTGAGTTGTCACTATTGACTAGGGAAATATGTTCAACCTAACTAATGTTAATAAAAAATCCACTTTAACTAGAGTGGCCCAGGCGTTACTTTGAGCCCCGGGGTGGGGTTACCTACCATGATGTGGACCCCTAATACTGCCAAAATAGAATGAAAAGCTCAAAATTTCTCACATTTCTGAAAGGAATTGCCACTATTGACTAGGAAAATATGTTCAACCCTACTAACGTCAATAAAAATCCACTTTAACTAGAGTGGCGCAGGCGTTAGTTTGAGCCCGGGGGTTGGGGTACCTACTATGGCGTGGACCACTCAAACTGCCAAAATAGCATAAAAACCTCAAAATTACTCACATTTCTAAAATGATTTGCAACTATTGACTAAGAAAATATGTTCAACCATACTGATGTTAATAGAAATCAATTTTAACTAGAGTGGTGCAGGCGTTAGTTTTAGCCCCGGGGTGGGGTTACACACTATGATGTGGACCCTTCAAACTGCCAAAATGGCATACAAATCTCAAAATTACCCACATTTGTAATAATGAATTGCCACTATTGACTAAGAAATTATATTCAACCATACTCATGAAGATAAAAATCAATTTTAACTAGAGTGGCGCAGGCGTTAGTTTTAGCCCCGGGATGGGGAACCTACTATGATGTGGACCCCTCAAACTTCCAAAATAGCATAAAAACCTCAAAATTACCCACATTTATGAAAATGATTTGCCACTATTGACTAGGAAATTATATTCAACAATTCTAATGTCAAAAGAAATCAATTTTAACAGGAGCGATGCAGGCGTTAGTTTTAGCCCCGGGGTAGGGATACCTACTATAACGTGGACCCCTCAAACTGCCAAAATAGCATAAAAACCTCAAAATTACTCACATTTCTAAAATGATTTGCAACTATTGACCAGGAAAATATGTTCACGCATACTCATGATGATAAAAATCAATTTTAACCAGAGTGGCGCAGGCGTTAGTTTGTGCCCCGGGGTGGGGTTACACACTATGATGTGGACCCTTCAATCTGCCAAAATGGCATAAATACCTCAAAATTACTCACATTTTAAAAATAAATTGCCACTATTGACTAGGAAATTATGTTCAACCACACTAGTGTCAAAGAAAATCAAATTTAACTAGAGTGGCGCAGTTGTTAGTTTGAGCCCCGGGGGATGGGGGTACCTACTAGGGCGTGCACGCCTAATACTGCCAAAATATCATAAAAACCTCAATATTACCCACATTTCTAAAATGAATTGCCACTATTGACTAGGAAATCATGTTCAACCATACAAGTGTCAATGAAAATCAATTTTAAATAGAGCGGCGCAGGCGTTAGTTTGAGCCCCTGGGTGGGGTTACCTACTATGATGTGGACCCCTCAAACTGCCAAAATAGCATAAAAACCTCAAAGTTACTCACATTTCTAAAATAAATTGCCACTATTGACTAGGAAATTATGTTCAACCACACTAGTCTCAATGAAAATCAATTTTAACTAGAGTGGCGCAGGTGTTAGTTTGAGCCCCGGGGTGGGATTACCTACTATGATGTGGGGGTGGCGTTACCTACTATGACGTGGACCCCTCAAACTGCCAAAATAGCATAGAAACCTCAAAATTACTCACATTTCTAAAATGATTTGCAACTATTGACAAGGAAAATATGTTCAAGCATACTAATGATAATGAAAATCAATTTTAAGCAGAGTGGTGCAGGCGTTAGTTTTAGCCCCTTCAATTTTAACTAGAGTGGCGCAGGCGTTAGTTTGATTCCCGTGGTGGGGTTACCTACTTTTACGTGGGGGTGGGGTTACCTACTATGACGTGGACCCCTCAAACTGCCAAAATAGCATAAAAACCTCAAAATTACTCACATTTCTAAAATGATTTGCAACTATTGACAAGGAAACTTATGATAATGAAAATCAATTTTAACCAGAGTGGCGCAGGCGTTAGTTTAAGCCCCGTGGTTGGGTACCTTCTAGGGCGTGGACGCCTAGTTAAAATAGATTTTTATTGGCGTTAGTATGTTTGAACATAATTTCCCAGTCAATAGTGGCAATTCATTTAAGAAATGTGAGTAATTTTGAGGTTTTTATGCTATTTTGGCAGTTTTAGGCATCCACGCCCTAGAAGGTACCCCACCCCGGGTCTCAAACTAACGCCTGCGCCACTCTAGTAAACATTGATTTTCATTGATACTAGTATGGTTGAACATAATTTCCTAGTCAATAGTGGCAAATCATTTCAGAAATGTGAGCAATTTTGAGGTTTTTATGCTATGTTTGCAGTTTGAGGGGTCCACTTTATAGTAGTTAACCCCACCCACGCCAGTGCCACTCTAGTTAAAATTGATTTTTACTAACGTTAGTATGGTTGAACATAATTTCCCAGTCAATAGTGGCAATTCATTTTGGAAATGTGAGTAATTTTGAGGTTGCTATGCTATTTTGGCAGCATTAGGCATCCACGCCCTAGAAGGTACCCCACCCCGGGGCTCAAACTAACGCCTGCGCCACTCTGGTTAAAATTGATTTTCATTATCATAAGTATGCTTGAACATATTGTCCTTGTCAATAGTTGCAAATCATTTTAGAAATGTGAGTAACTTTGAGGTTTTTATGCTATTTTGGCAGTTTGAGGGGTCCACGTCATAGTAGGTAACCCCATCCCCATGTCATAGTAGGTAACCCCACCCCGGCACTCAAACTAACGCCTGCACCACTCAAGTTAAAATTGATTTTCATTGACACTAGTGTGGTTGAACATAATTTCGTAGTCAATAGTGGCAATATCTTTTAGAAATGTGAGTAATTTTGAGGTCTTTATGCTATTTTGGCAGTTTTAGGGTCCACATCATAGTAGGTAACCCCACCAAAGGGCTCAAACTAACGCCTGCGCCACTCTAGTTAAAATTGATTTTTATTGACGTTAGTATGGTTGTAAATAATTTCTTAGTGAATAGTGCCAATTCTTTTTAGAAATGTGAGTAATTTTGAGGTTTTTATGCTATACTGTATAACGGGTATATTTCCCGGGACTTTTATTTCCCGAAAAATGATGTTTTCTACTTTTTCCCGTTTTTTAATTTCCCGTCCTGCACATGGCTGCACTGATATTAAATTTACCGAAAGTGTGTGTTTTCGCTTCTGAATCTATTAGTGCAGACGAATGTTGTATGCACTGAATTTGCCGTGGTGTGCAGAACAACAAAACCATGATACATGTAGCTCAATTGAGCTGACATGGCTGGAACTATTGTTCTGTGCATTAATAGCAATTAGAGCAGCATAAATCAAAGTCGGACCGGTTCATGGGCAGGTTGAGAAACTTTGTGAGTACTGCAAACAGTACTAGAATACACTCAAATTATCAGTCCGCCTGAGTTTATCCATTGAGGACTGGTTCGTGGGTAGGTTGGCAACTGTCTGTGAGAGACTGTGAGTACTGCAAACATGAGGCATAATCCCCAAACCTGCCAAGGCCGGTATAAATAAACGTCACAAAAAGCATGGCAAGTTCGTTGGATGGAAAACGTAAACGGAGATGGGAGTTATTTCATAATAATTCATATATAAATAATTATTTTCATTCAGTTCAAAGATTCATTTATTTACAAAAAACTAGTATATATAACGTAACAAATTCATATCTTAACACACACTGATAATTCAGACTCAGGCACATCGTCATCTGCGAACATCGTCTGCCACACTATACCAACAAAAATGATAAAAGATATCGTTTTTATTGTTCCCGTCTCAAACCCATTCGCTAAATTCGGGAAGATTAAGCACATGTTAACATTATTCTTTATACAGTATTGGCAGCCCTATGCGTGCACGCCCTAGGAGGTACCCCCACCCCGGGGCTCAAACTAACGCCTGCGCCACTCTAGTTAAAATTTAATTCTATCATCATGAGTATGCTTGAACATATTTTCCTTTTCAATAGTTGCAATTCATTTTAGAAATGTGAGTAATTTTGAGGTTTTTATGCTATTTTGGCAGCATTAGGCGTCCACGCCCTAGAAGGTACCCCACCACGGGGCTCAAACAAACGCCTGCGCCACTCTAGTTAAAACTGATTTTCATTGAAACTAGTATGGTTGAACATATTTTCCTAGTCAATAGTTGCAAATCATTTTAGAAATGTGAGTAATTTTGAAGTTTTTGTTTTAATGCTATTTTGGCAGTTTAAGGGGTCCACATCAGAGTACGTAACCCCATCCTGGGGCTAAAACTAACGCCTGCGCCACTTTAGTTAAAATTGATTTTTATTGACACTAGTATGTTTGAACATAATTTCCTAGTCACTAGTGGCAATTCATTTTAGAAATGTGGGTAATATTGAGGTTTTTATGCTATTTTGGCAGCATTAGGCGTCCACGCCCTAGTAGGTACCCCCACCCCGGGGCTCAAAGTAACGCCTGCGCCACTCTAGTTAAAATTGATTTTTATTGACATTAGTATGGTTGAACACAATGTCCTAGTGAATAGTGGCAATTCATTTTAGAAATGTGAGAAATTGTGAGGTTTAAATGCTATTTTAGCAGTTTGAGGGATGCATGTTATAGTAGGTAACCCCACCCCAGGGCCCATACTAACGCCTGCGCCACTCTAGTTAAAGTGGATTTTTATTAACATTAGTAAGGTTGAACATATTTTTCTAGTCAATAGTGGCAATTCTCTTTTAGGCTATCGGCCAGGGACCCAAATTATGGATTTTAATTACCCCCCCATGTAGATGGAATTTTTTACTTTAGGTGGATAGGGGAGTATATGGGGCCTACCAAAATGCCGTGCCCCCACTTTGGGACATGGTCAGATTTGCATTAGGCCTGGTCAAACTGACCACCCACAAATCAGGTAATCGGCCACCTGAAGCACACATATATTGAGGAATAATGGGATGGGGGGTAAAGAAACTGACCATAAAAATGCTCAAGGTTCATTGATTACCACAAGTTTGGTATCAAAATGTTGGTCTGGAGGAGACGTATCCTTTAAAATACTAAACACATAACAAACTCTATTCCATGATGTAATAGAGGTCATTCAAGGTCAAAATGGCTGCCAAATCAAGATTCTGGGATTTTCCCATAATCTATAGTTTCGGTTTATAAACTTCTCAGTTTTTTTGAAGGGATGTATTTCATTTCTGTAGCCACTTTTTCAGAAGGAATGCTTTTTAGTCGAGTTGTTCAACATTTTAGAAAGTTCATAAATTAGAATGTTAAGTCTAATTTTGAGATTTAAGGCACAAAGTAGGGTACCAGGCCCACCTAGTGACCCCAAAAAGTGTCGAAAATGGTAAAAAATTGTAAACCAAAATGCCTGTATCAAAGGTTTTACAAGTCGGAAGGGAGCAGATGATGCACCAAAATATCAGGTTCAATTTTCTCTTCAATCTGGAAGATTATGGTAAAAAATCCTGAAACTAAGGGGTCATTGAAGGTCAAATGAAGGTCAAAAAGTAAATTTTTCTCTAAAAAGTTCAAATTTTGATGAAGATATTTTGACAAAGCAATTGTGTTTTGTTTGGGTTTTAATTACTCCCCCCATGTAGATGGAATTTTTTACTTGAGATGGATAGGGGAGTGTCTGGGGCTTACAAAAATGACGTGCCCCCACTTTGGGACATGGTCAGATTTGCATTAGGCCTGGTCAAACTGACCACCTTCAAATCAGGGAATCGGCCACCTGAAGCACACATATATTGAGGAATAATGGGGTGGGGGTAAAGAAATTGACCATAAAAATGCTCACAGTTCATTGAATACCACAAGTTTGGTATCAAAATGATGGTCTGGAGGAGACTCATCCTTTAAAATACTAAACACATAACAAACTCTATTCCATGATGTAATAGAGGTCATTCAAGGTCAAAATGGCTGCCAAATCAAGATTCTGGGATTTTCCCATAATCTATAGTTTCGGTTTATAAACTTCTCAGTTTTTTTGAAGGGATGTATTTCATTTCTGTAGCCACTTTTTCAGAAGGAATGCTTTTTAGTCGAGTTGTTCAACATTTTAGGAAGTTCATAAATTAGAATGTTAAGTCTAATTTTGAGATTTAAGGCACAAAGTAGGGTACCAGGCCCACCTAGTGACCCCAAAAAATGCCAAAAATGGTAAAAAATTGAAAACCAAGATGCCTGTATCTTAAGTTTTACAAGTTGGAAGGGAGCAGATGATGCACCAAAATATCAGGTTCAATTTTCTCTTCAATCTGGAAGATGATGGTAAAATATCCTAAAATTAAGGGGTCATTGAAGGTCAAATAAAGGTCAAAATGTCAATTTTTCTCTAAAAAATTCAAATTTTGATGAAGATATTTTGATTAAGTAGTTGTGTTTTGTTTGGGTTTTAATTACTCCCCCCATGTAGATGGAATTTTATAGCTCAAATGGATAGGGGAGTGCCTGGGGCTTACAAAAATGACGTGCCCCCACTTCGGGACATGGTCAGATTTGCATTAGGCCTGGTCAAACTGACCACCCACAAATCAGGGAATCGGCCACTTAAAGCACACATGTATTGAGGAATGATGGTATGGGGGGTAAAGGAATTGACCATGCGATTGCTCACAGTTCATTAAATGCCACAACTTTGGTATCAGGATATTGGTCTGGAAGAGACTTATCTTTTAAAATACTAAACACATGACTAGCTCTATTCCATGATGTAATAAAGGTCATTCAAGGTCAAAATGGCTGCCAAATCAAGAATCTGGTATTTTCCCATAATCTCTAGTTTCCTTTTATGAACTTTTTTTTGAAGGGATGTTTTTCTTTTATGTTGCCACTTTTTCTGAGGGAATGCTTTCTAGTGGAGTTGTTAAACATTTTAGAAAGTTCATTGATTGAAATTTTAAATCTACTTTTGAGATTTAAGATACAATTTAGGGTACCATGCTCACCTAGAGATCCCAAAAAGTGCCTAAAATGGTACAAATTTGAAAACCAAAATGACTGATTCTTTAGTTCCACAAGTCGTAATGGAGCAGATGATGCACCAACATATCAGGTTTAATTTTCTCTTTAATCTGGAAGATGATGGTAAAAAACAGTAAAATTAAGCGGTCATTGAAGGTCAAATGAAGGTCAAATAGAGGCCAAAATGTCAGATTTTCTCAAAAAATTCAAATCTCGATGAGGGATTTTGATAAAGTAGTTTTGTTTTGTCATTATATAATGTCCGAAACAGGTTACCACACTAACTGAAAGATATATTACCTGAAATATGGTCAACCCTTTTATTTTGGACCATATATATACCATATATTAAGTCAATATGGAGGTGTGGAATATGGCATTTAGCAAATCCATGCTTATAATAAGTGTTTAAAGACGGTTGGTGGGGGAGTGCTAGTATGGCACCACTGTTTAGGTCATAGAAGTTGTGAAAACAAAATATCATAGGCATTGTATGGTATCAAAATGTTTGCTGTAAGACAATCTTTTCATTTCATTCAAGCCACCGAGGGTAGGGTATAGTGTTGTGATATTAGAGGTCATTCAAGGTCAAACTAACCCCAATTTCATGATTTAAGGTATATCGTCTTTGAATTGTCCATTTAGCAGCTTATTAAATATTTCTGGAATACATCTTTTATCCTGGAAATAGTTTTAGTTGAGAAATATCTTTATAAAGGATTCTCAGACATTTTGAGTCATTTCAAAACAAAGTCTGGGCCAATTCTGAATATTCAGGGACCAGAATGACAAAATGACTGATTATGGGTGCACCCAGATATTTAAGTGATGCAGCAGAAAGTTGACATAGCAGAGTTGTATCTTATAGTATGTCAGCTTTAAAGCTTTTGAACTTGCCTATTGTGTTTGTCATGTAAGATGATAAAGAGATTTGAGGAAAAAAGAAGGTAAAATATAGGTCAAAACATCCTTTTTCTCTAGGAAATTCAAATTATATGAAGAGATTTTGATGGAAGGTGTGTTTTGTCATCACTTAATTTCCTGACCAAGTTACCATAATAATTGGCTAACAAAATACCTTAGATATGTTTACTAAACATTTTTTGAAGTGATGTATTTTTTTCTAGCCACTTTTTCTGAAGGAATGTCTTTTATTGGAGTTGTTGAACATTTTAGAAAGCTCATTGACTTGAATTTCAAGTTCTATTTTAAGGTTTAAGGTACAAAAAAGGGTACCAAGTCCACCTGGCGACCCAAAAAAGTACCTTAAATGTTACAAATCTGAAAACCAAAATGACTCTTTTAAGTTTCACTGGTTTGGAAGGGAGTAAATGATGCATCAAAATATTAGGTTTAATTTTCTGTTCAATCTGGAAGATGATGGAAAAATGATACTAATAATATAATTTAGAGTCAAAATGCCTTAAATCATAAAAGAGGAGGTAGTTTGACCTTGAATGACCTCTAATATGACAACAGAACACCCTACTCTAGGTTGGTTGCATATGGGAAGATTGTCTTACAACAAGTACTTTGATACCAAACAATGCTTATATTGTTTGGTGCTCACACTTTTGATGACCTAAACAGTTGTCACATACTAGCACTTTCTCACAAACTCTCCTTATTAGAAACCAGAAATTGCCAAACGTCTTATTCCACACCTCCACATTGACTTAAAACTACCTCATTTTCATCAGTAAATGGTTCAAAATATATTCTCAGATCCTATCTTGGGGTAATTTATCTGTCATTTATTGTGATAACTTGAATTGGAAATTGTAAAATGTCATAACACAACTACTTCATCAAAACTCTCTTCATCAAAGTATGAATTTTCAAATAAAATTGACATTTTGACCTTAATTTGACCTTCAATGACACTTTAATTTTAGTATCACTTTTCCATCATCTTCCAGTTAGAAGAGAAAATTATACCTGATATTTTGGTGCATCATCTGCTCCCTTCCAACCTGCAAAACTTAAGATACAGTCATTTTGGTGTACAGATTTGTACCATTTTAGGCACTTGTTGGAGTCGCCAGGTGGACTAAGTACCCTATTTTGTACCTTAAAGCTTGAAATGGAACTTTTGGTCAATGAGCTTTCTAAAATGTTCAACAACGCCACTTAAAGACAATAGGCAAGTTTAAAACCTTGTTCTCCTCATTGAAAATGAAAGCTGACATACAATAAGATATAACTCTATTATGTCAACATTCTGTTGCTTCATTTAGATATTTGGGTGCACCCATATTCAGGCATGTGGCCATTTTGGTCCGTAAATATTCAAGATTGGCCCAGACCTTGTCTTGACGTGACTAAAAAAGTGTCTGAGGATCCTTTATAAAGATATTTCTCACTTAAAATTATTTCCAGGATAAGAAAATGTATTCCAGGAGAATTCAATAAGCTGCTAAATGGACAATTCAAAGACAAAATACCTTAAAGCATGAAATTGGGGTTACTTTGACCTTGAATGACCTCTAATATTAGAGCAATATACTTTACCCTAGATTGGTTGAATTGAATAAAAAGGAAATGTCCTACAACAAGCATTTTGATACCAAACAATGCCTATGATGTTTGGTTTTCACAACTTCTATGACCTAAACAGTGGTGCCATACTAGCACTTCCTCACCAACCGTCTGTAAGCACTTATTATAAGCATGGAATTGCTATATGCCATAATCCACACCTCCATATTGACTTAAAACTACCTCATTTTTACCGATATATGGTCAAAAATATGAGTGGACCATACTTCAGGTAATATATCTGTCAGTTATTGTGGTAACTTGATTTGGACCTTATACTAGGACAAATCGTAACTGCTTTATCAAAATCTCTTCATCAAAATTTGAATTTTTAGAGAAAATCTGACATTTTGACCTTTATTTGACCTTCAATGACCGCTTAATTTTAGGTTTTTTTACCATCATCTTCCAGATTGAAGAGAAAATTAAACCTGATACTTTGGTGCATCATCTGCTTCTGTCCGACTTGTAGAAATAAAGAAACAGTCATTTTGGTTTTCAAATTTGTACCATTGTAGGCACTTTTTATGGTCTCTAGGTGGGCCTGTTACTCTACTTTGTACCTTAAATCTCAAAACTAGATTTAACATCCTAATCAATGAACTCTCTAAAATGTTTAACAACTCCACTAGAAAGCATTCCCTCAGAAAAAGTGGCCACATAAAAGAAAAACATCCCTTCAAAAAAACTGAGAAGTTCATAAAAGGAAACTAGAGATTATGGGAAAATACCAGATTCTTGATTTGGCAGCCATTTTGACCTTGAATGACCTTTATTACATCATGGAATAGAGTTTGTCACTTGTTTAGTATTTTAGGAGATAAGTCTCTTCCAGACCAACATTCTAATACCGAAGTTGTGGCATTTAATGAACCGTGAGCAATCTTATGGTCAATTCCTTTACCCCCCATACCATCATTCCTCAATATATGTGTGCTTTAGGTGGCCGATTCCCTGATTTGTGGGTGGTCAGTTTGACCAGGCCTAACGCAAATCTGACCATGTCCCAAAGTGGGGGCACATAATTTTTGTAAGCCCCAGATACTCACCTATCCATCTCAGGTATAAAATTCCATCTACATGGGGGGAGTAATTAAATCCCAAACAAAACACAACTACTTTATCAAAACATCTTAATCAAAATTTGACATTTTGACCTTTATTTGACCTTCAATGACCCCTTAATTTTAGGATTTTATACCATCATCTTCCAGATTGAAGAGAAAATTGAACCTGATATTTTGGTGCATCATCTGCTCCCTTCCAACTTGTAAAACTTAAGATACAGGCATTTTGGTTTTCAATTTTTTACCATTTTCGGCATTTTTTGGGGTCACTAGGTGGGCCTGGTACCCTACTTTGTGCCTTAAATCTCAAAATTAGACTTAACATTCTAATTTATGAACTTTCTAAAATGTTGAATAACTCGACTAAAAAGCATTCCTTCTGAAAAAGTGGCTACAGAAATGAAATACATCCCTTCAAAAAAACTGAGAAGTTTATAAACCGAAACTATAGATTATGGGAAAATCCCAGAATCTTGATTTGGCAGCCATTTTGACCTTGAATGACCTCTATTACATCATGGAATAGAGTTTGTTATGTGTTTAGTATTTTAAAGGATGAGTCTCTTCCAGACCATCATTTTGATACCAAACTTGTGGTATTCAATGAACTGTGAGCATTTTTATGGTCAATTTCTTTACCCCCACCCCATTATTCCTCAATATATGTGTGCTTCAGGTGGCCGATTCCCTGATTTGAAGGTGGTCAGTTTGACCAGGCCTAACGCAAATCTGACCATGTCCCAAAGTGGGGGCACGGCATTTTGGTAGGCCCCATATACTCCCCTATCCACCTAAAGTTAAAAATTCCATCTACATGGTGGGGTAATTAAACTCGCTAAATAAGGCTCTTTTGAGATTTGGCCGATAGCCTATTTAGAAATGTGAGTAATTTTGAGGTATTTGTGTTATTTTTGCAGTATTTGCCATGCAGTGAAGAAAGTGTCCCCACCCTGGGGCATAAATCAAAAAATTAATGACATTTTGCTTTTAGTGATAAATCTTTTCATAGATCTGACCTACATCACATTTATGGGGCAGTTTACTGACTGAATAGTTAGTTTCTGTGTGTCATTATTAAAGATATCAATCCTTTGAGACCTGTTTTTGAATAAGGAAGTAACTGCGAATAAGGAAGTGAAAACGAATAAGTAATTGAATATTGAAAAAGGAATAAGTAGCTAACTTCACTCAGCTGGCGTACTTATAATAACAGGCACTTTTGACAAAGTTTCATCAAAACTTGGTTTCTCAGATGTCACTGTTTGGGAATGGTTTGGGCTCAAAAGGCATAGAGTTGACCGCATGTGATGGGTTAGTATTAGTGATAGTTGGATTATAACCAGACAGAACTTCAGACACATTATGGGGCTCCACGTAATTTTCTACATAATCAAGTCTTTCATCTGGTAATTTGTCATCTATATCTGACTAGGTTTCTTCTTTTTCAATTTTAAAAATTGCTTCACTTTCAGACTCAATCTTTTCTAATACTTTCTTGGTTTGAATTTCATCTAATTCTGCTTTGCATTTTGCTTCAGAAACTATGTATTTTAATTTGATTCTTAAGGCTGAGGCCATGGCTGCTGAATCAGCCCGTTTGGATGTACATGATAACAAGAATTTGCAAGAGCATTTGCTGCCAGACTTTCTTCCATATGCAACAGATGTTGCCCTGCTACTATTCAATTTTATTATGAATTTGGAAACATTTTTGAGTAAATCATGATGTTCACATTCAAACTTTTCGAAACTGTCATATTCAGCACCTGGGGGATAATCTTTAAACATTAATTCATCTAATTCATCATAAACCTTCTGCAATTCAAGCACAGTATTTTCTAAAGAAACACGCTCTTGCTTCACCTCATCTGTATTTATAGATTCAAGCAGGTGTTCAATTCTGTTTGACCAACGGCGCCAAGCAGATATTGAAAACCTAAAATCACACAATTTCTAATCTATTTGAACTTGTAGAATTTTGAATGTCAGTGCTCTCTCACAAGAGCTACCTCGTACAATGGCGCCACCTATTGCACCGCCTATGAGTTGACTCCCAGTAGATACATGATCCCCTACAGGGAGAACTTTAATCATAGGTCCACTCATTGTTTGTACAAATATACTCAATTCTAGGGCATTAATGTGCTGTATATAAACCTCTGAACACACTACCAACACTGAAATAATGGCAAAACATAAATGCAGCAACCTTGCATCTAACAAAACTCAATGACATAAATGCACACTATAAACAAGTACTTTCACAGGACGTGTTGAATAAAAATTCACAGCAAATTTGCAATATTCTCAAGAGTTCAATGTTCAGCTTCTTGATATCACACGCACAAAGAGGTTAACTCATGCAGTTCTCTCAGTCAGATGAAATTTGGGAGTCGCTTCACTGCACCAAATCACCGCACCACAACGCACCACCGCAGTGCTCAACTGCACCAGTCAACCGCAACGCACCACTGCACTGCTCAACTGCAACGCACCACACCAGTCAACTGCAATGCACCATCGCACCATTCAACCGCAACGCACCACCGCACCAGTCAACTGCACCACTTAACTGCAATGCACCACCGCACAAATCAACCGCAATGCACCACCGCACCATTGAACAGCAACGCACCAAAGCACCAGTCAACTGCACCGCTCAACCGCAACGCACCACCGCACCATCTCACATGCTTAAATTCAGCAGCATTAGACATGCTCAAACCACTCATCTCAAATACAGACCGCACATGGAAAAGGTGAAGGACACAGGCTTGTAGAAAGAGACCACTTGCACCACTAGTAGCTAGAAGCATGACATTCTTCTTGTTGTCTCACTATAGAGTTTCACTGTAGCTGCCAGTGGAAAGACTAACCAAAAAGGTTCTGACTGCAGGTTTTTATTCTAAAACCTCCGTGAAACTACAAATAAGACAAAATACACACAAGCATATACACAAGCATTACAAGTACTATCAAATTTAAAAGACATGAAATACCCATGACATACTTTATAATTGACTACATAGTACATACCTCTTTGGCCATGTGTTCTGCCTAGATTCCATCCTTTCCCATTAAGCTGCTGCACATTACTGTTGCCCAGTGCAGAATGGAAAAGTGCTGGTCACACCAGCTTATATACATACAGAAAAGAGTCATTTTGCATACAGAAAGCAAGATGCAGCACCCTACAGCCCACAAATGTAATGGTCAAGCGCTTATCACCAACTTACTGCCCATATCCACACACAGGCTACTATTAGATACAATGCAAGGTTTATTGTAATGGTCTGGCGACCCTACCACACCTAGCCTGCAGTGCCATACAGCACAGGCTCCATTGTGATGGTCTAGTGACTCCATACACACATGCAGCGCAGGCATCACAGGGTAACCTAAAAATAACACTAATACACAGAGCACCATACAAGGTGACCCAAAAGCATATACCCTACTGTTACATACATATATATATATATATATATATATATATATATATATATATATATATATATATATATATATATATATATATATATATATATTTGTTTTATCATATGACCAATGACAAATGGAAGAAGCATTATTTATTTTATATTTTTATAAAATAAAATATTTTTTTACTTTATTTTTTATTTTTTGGGGGGGATTTTTTATTTTTTTATTTTAATTAATTTATTCATTTTTATTTGTTCAATTATTCAATTTTTTATTTTTTTTACATTTCCATTTATTTATTTATCTTTTTTTATTTTTGGGCAAAATTGTTGCCGGTCATGTCACATCCCATTTGATTGGCTGTTGGCATGCTGGGGAAATCTGGGGGTGTGTCACTATTCTGGCACTCTTATTGGATGGTGTGCCTCTTTGGGATCAGTCAATATTGTACAGTCCATCAACTGTTTTGATGGGCTGGTTGGGAGATATTCCATAGTATAGGAAGTGGTCATAGCCTGAATTGATTAATCAAAAGAGAGATTGGTCAGTGATCATATAATAATTATATATATATATATATATATATATATATGTGTGTGTGTGTGTGTGTGTGTGTGTGTGTGTGTGTGTTTGTATGTATGTATGTATGTATGTATATGTGTCCTGTGGTGTTAATCTGGTGGGAGTGGTTCCATGTGCAGCCTTCCCTATTAGGAAACTTGATAATTGTGGCTAAAAGTCAAAGGCATAGTACGGTATTTGCCAAGGTTAAAGTGACATCTAAAACTTAAAATCTATTAGAAAAATACCACACACTTAGAAATCAGTCAAACTTAGCATACGCTATCATTGCCAGATCCCCTTCGGAAATCCAAATTAACAAAGGGGGTCACTGGTCATCCCGTCCATATAGGTAGCGCCAACGTATATTTGCAAAGTCCATCTAAATATACCCCACATTTTGAATTTCATCAAACTGTGCATAGGCTTTCATTGTCAGTTTTAATTTTACCATGATACCTTCCCCCTCCCCCATTTTATTCCCTGTCATATAGATGCAATATTGACACCTAAAGAAACTTGGCAAACAACGTCAAAACTTGTAGAAATGTAGATATATCCTGTCCATATAGAATAGAGTACTGTTGATTTCGTGGGACATGTACCATTCACCAGTGCAGAAACTTCCGATTGCTTGAACATACACTGTGGAATATGAAAAAAGAAGCATCAGATTTAAAATAAACCTCCCCATGTTATTTCTCATCATATAAGTAAAACACGGGTCACTCTTAATACCAGATGTTTTGGGAGTATTGCTCTATTATATTTCACAGGAGACTAACAATTGCAGGCAGACAAACTACGATAGGTATTGGTGTATACTAATTCAATATTGGAAATACTAGTATTGATTTCCTCGAGTGCGATCCTATTTGATAAACGCATTTATTTTGTGGCGTGACATTACTTACATTTCATTGGTCAAAAAAAATCCTCATGCGCATGTCTCTACTGTTATACTTTATAAATGAAGTCTACATGTAGCTTCGGTGTGCCATACAAACATCATCGTTTGTCTTGAGACACATTGCTAGTTCCAGCACTAAATGTGTGTGCAGACCAGGACTAATACAGGACTGCACGCCTGATTGCCACATAGTTTCCTGGGCCACCATGGATGCATGTATGAGCTCACAACTCCGCGTAGCTTTCATTTGGAAGCTACGTCGGTCATTGGTGTGGCTGGCTCATTCTTTGAGATGCTTTCCATGTGTGTTTGTACAACCAGGCACTAGCAGACGTCCGGTCCACTGGTGCAGGAATTAAATGTCAGTACTATAGAATCTTAAACACACATTTCCTAGAACTATTGCTTACATAACCTTTGAAATATTCCTCTAGACAAGTTTTGAAGTATTCCTCCTATGTTTTGCTTAGCTATTGGAGTTAAGGAAATGTCAGTATCACCTTTAACCCTTTCGTTGCTGGTGGCTTATTTTGACAAAACAAAATTATATGAGAAAATGTTTAAAAAAGGACTAGAGCCCTGCCAACATGACAGTGTTTTATCAAATATTTTTTGCGATTACGTGCTTTGGACAAAAGTAGCTTCAGCATTGGAAGGGTTAATGAAGGCTTAATGTGCTCGAACCATGTTGATTTTTCCAGATGTATATGTTGTTCTTGTTTCCTGAGACTTTCCATGCATCTCAATTCATAGCACAACAACAAGATCCAACCAAAAACGTTGCCCTGAATCGTCCTGCCTACGAGAGCTCCACCTATGATCACTCCTATGTGGTAGCGGCGGCTCTGGCTGTGGATGGAAACAGCAATAATAATGCCGCTGCATTGTCCTGCACCCATACCAAACATGAACAGTCACCCTGGTGGGCGGTGGACCTGGGACGCGTCTATACCATCGACCACGTCAAGATCACAAACAGAGGAGACTGCTGTGGTGAGTGCAGATGGGAATTTAGTCGATCGTTACTTTTTATGCCACATCGAAGCATAATCAGGGTTTACGATGGTGCTGATATGAACGGCAGAATTTTTATTATTCTTTCCACTTTTCTCCCAACAACAGCAGTCTTTTTATTAATATTTTGTCGCCAATTTTTCATATATACATACATATATATATATATATATATATATATATATATATATATATATATATATATATATATATATATATATATATATATATATATATATATATATATATATATATATATATATATATATATATATATATATATATATATATATATATATATATATATATATATATAT
>OZ012696.1:30586400-30647404 GCA_963942565.1 Maea johnstoni
AAACTGATGGCACCCTCAACACAAAATATGATATCTTAACCAGATAACAGAGTTATCTAAGATTAGTCTCTCAAAGTTTACTTTCTTTAATGTCAGCTTCTCAAGATTTAGAGACCTTAGGTGTAGCTTCTCACTTTACTATTCTTAATATAAAGCATACAAAAGCTAAGGATAGCCTACAGTCTCGCGGTAAGGAGCCCATATATAAGCAACATTCTACGATCCATGGATGAAGAAGATCGGTTTAATTCCTCTATCAAAAGATGGAGCTGCAATCAACTGGATTATTAGGCGCGAGTCGTCAATAAAGCATTCGCTTCCAACCCAGGTATGGAAGACACATTATGAAGATAATTGCACCTGATTAAAATTTCCTCATCCAGTCTGATAATTGCCATCAACAGTGCAGAGGTATGTGCGATATTTGGTATATCTCACCTACAAACTCATTCTCTGCATAACAGGTCCGGATTTAAGCTCATACGAACTGGAAAAAGCACGTTCACTTTAAGTTTATATCAGTGTCCTTTCTAGATATGTCCACAATATACATAATTAGTTTTGTACTGTTTTAGTTTTCATGTATGTTTTAATTCAACAGAATAAATACTAGTAGGTGATGCCATTCCATCAATGTTATCCTATTCCAATCCACAATGCCGGGAACTTTGAAAGATTAATCCCCATATCCGTCCTGAAATGAATTAGCTGGAGTCCTAGATACTAATAATGCTACGTTACCTGCGAAAACAACGTATTACACGTTTCCTCAAGACCCATTGAGATTTCAGTGATGTTTATAACCTGAAAAACATAATCAAATGTATGCTAGGTATCATTCAGGGTCAGAGAATCAGTGACGTGTGTACACACACATACATACACACACACACACACACATATATATATATATATATATATATATATATATATATATATATATATATATATACACACACACACACATATATATATATATATATATATATATATATATATATATATATATATATATATATATATATATATATATATATATATATGTATATACATATATATATATATACATATATATATATATATATATATATATATATATATATATATATATATATATATATATATATATATATATATATATATATGAGTATATATATATATATATATATATATATATATATATATATATATATATATATATATATATATATATATATATATATATATATATATATAGACATCCCTACGACCACACACTAAATGCTACCTAACCTATGTATCAATAATTCAAGTGGCTTGGCAAACATATATATATTTGATAGATAAGATATCAAACTGGCTTTAATGAAAAGATGGGGGGGGGGGCGATGTTAGTTTAGATTATCACTCATAATCAATTCCGATAATTTCTACTCAAAACTATTTTTGTTTGGGAATCTCTATATTTTTAAAGTTACAGTATGCCATATCTAATGTTATATGCATTCGTCCTAATTTGGTTCATTCTGGCGAGAGATATGGTCATTTAAATAATTGTGTGTAGATATAACTTTTTAAAACTAATCATTTTAATGAGGGTACGGTAGTTCAGGAAACACAGATGTATAAGCCTCTTGCACTTGCAATATTAGACTCGAATGCACTATTCTACACAAACTGTGATCTAACAATTAGTTAATTTGCTTGCTATCTCCTCTTCCTCCTAGGGATACGTAGTGAAGAGTGCCGTAGTAAAAGGCGAACACCCTCCACATACTCTTTTCACCCCTTGCCATTGTCCTCACGCGCCCTACCTAATATGAAGTCAGGAATGTGGTGAGAGAAAGGGCACATTCGTTGACTGCGCTTGACTCTCTCTTGGCAATAATGCAAGTTGGAAGTATAGTGCAACACATTAATATGCCTAGTGTAGTTGGCCAACTTTAAACATATGTAAGTTATTTGATTGGATAAATGTGTTATCAATCCAACCAAAATTGTAAATAGTTTAGAATATACCTATTGAGAGAGAAATTCTTTATTTTGCAAATTTGCGGAATTCCGTACACGTTTTACACGTCTGTTGGTGACTTTTTATGCTGTGTTATAGCTGCTCATGAATATTGATTGGCTGCAATTGTCATTCGTCGACCGTGGTTTGGCCACATTTTCGAAAAGTATGTACTTTGTCTATACCACAATATAGAAATCCATTTGCACGTACAATGTAGGTAGTCGTATAATATCTTTATCTTTGCATTGAGAAGTTAATGGTAATACGTTTTGGGGAAAATGTTAGAGCTGTTGCTTCATCTCGTTTCCAGGTTGAAACTAAAATGAATAGAGAAGAGTCAGCAGGGAACCACAGACTTCTCCTGAAAACGTGTTTCTAATGTAGAGGGTTACTATGGTCAGGTGGTTTTAGCTACAAGTGACTGATTTATTCAGGAAGACATTTGCCACACACACATATATATATATATATATATATATATATATATATATATATATATATATATATATATATATATATATATATATATATATATATATATATATATATATATACATATATATATATATATATACATATATATATATATATATATATATATATATATACATATATATATATATATATATATATATATATATATATATATATGTATGGCAGTAAGTGACATCTAGTATCGGAAAACCTTATACTTTTTTACAATTTCAAATTGCACACATGTGCAACAGGGTTTTTATTCTCCATAGACATTCATCAACAATCATGTAAAATGCATATAAAAAGAACAATCATTTCAAAATCAAGTATTTCAATGTTCATTATAATCAGCAAACAGGCTCCAAAAATAAATAATATAACAAGTGCTATATCCGTGTATCATAAGATTAGGTAGATAGTATTAGAAAAAAAAATAATTTTGAAGAAATGAAGATAGCGGAAGATATAGAGAAAAATAAAGAAGCTGAAGAGGCATTAAAATAAAAGCTTATGGAAGTAAAACAAACTGTATTCAGTAAATTTCCTTGAGATATCTAATTGAGATACCTCTATATATAGTACCAACTATTTCTAGTTGAAATATCTATTCTGAGGCAATCAATAATAGTTCTCCAATATTCATCAAAATTGGTGTCTTGATTTTTTAACAGTTCTTGTGTTTTTGTAATATGCAGATTTTTTAAAACCTGTCTCTTTACATCTGCCAAATGCATAGTATTACCCAATTTTCTTTTCTGGTAAATGACATCCTTTACGCTAATAACAATAATATGCTTTAAATGGTTATTATATTTTTCACCAAAGATTTTCTCATTATCTGATATTTTAAAGTGTGGGAAATTTAAATTTTTAACCCAATTTTCAGTGTTAAACCATAAGTTCACAGCATTTGGACATTCTAAATAAACATGTTCAATGGTTTCAGGTTCATCACAAAATAGACAATTTGGTGTGTTAGATATACCCATTCTGAAAAGTAATGAATTATGCACTATTCTCCTGTGTATTAACTTATACTGTAAAAAGTGTTGATAAACAGATGGAGAATATTTTTTTGCATTTTTAAACGAATTGGACAAAGTATCTATTCTAATATCATCGTTCAATTTCTCAGACCATTTAGTCTGAAGATCATTTAGTACCATATTGCCTGTATTTGTAACATTATAGTATGTGTTTTTGTTCCCTTTAGAATTGGTTTCAGCAATATATAGTATGTATGGAAGTCTTGGTCTGACGTTATCTGCTGATGAAATTAAATTGTTGCCCAGAACTTGATGTATTCTAATTTTTAATCTGTTATATAATAAAAAATCACACCTTAAACCAAGATCACCTCTTATGTATTCAATTGTAAACATTTCACCATCGTCATCTAGCAAGTCACCAATTGTTAACAAACCCTTGTCCACCCAACTTTGGTGTTTTTCATTTATCATTTTAGAGTTGTACCACAATGGCATGGATAATAGGTGTTCCAACCCTCTGACATTTGAATACATATACAGATATTGTACAGATTGAATCACATTCCTCCAAAAAATATTCGATATACCTGCCTTTTTTTGTATAAATATATCACCATAGTCATAGATTTTATCAAGACCATAAGCAATTGGAGTTGATGACCAGCCTCCATCAGCTTTATAGATTCTCTTAATCCATGATGCTTTCATAACTGTGTCTATTTTCCTTATATCAGGAAAATGTAAGCCTCCATCAGCAGTCAAATTCTCCAGAGTTGAAATTTTAAATTTTGGTGGTTTTTCATTCCATAAAAAATGTTTAAATGCATTTTCAATTCTTATAAAAGATTCCTCGCTAGGCTTGGGTAGGGACAGTAGGATATGGATAATTTTGGAAATCATTAAAGTTTTGATAATTGTTATTTTTCCTATTAAAGTTAAATTTCTACATCTCCAAATTGAGGTTAATTTCTCCATTTCCAAAATTTTAGGTTCCAAATTCAATTCTGTAATGTTTTCGAGTTCCAAAATATTATAATTGATTCCTAATGAGATAAATTCTGAAGTCCAAATAAGATTTAAATCTTGACAAATATTTATCCTACCGTCCCCTGGCATTCCGAACTTGATTGCCTTTGTTTTTTCTACGTTTATTTTTAAGCCTGAAATATGATGAAAATGATTTAGAATATTCATGCTTGTTCTAAGACTTTTTTCATTATTTTTCATAAACAAAGTTGTGTCGTCTGCAAACTGGGATATTCTATGTTCTTTCCCCCGAATTATAATTCCGTCTATTTCCTGGTGTTTTCTAAAAGTTTCCCCTAATAATTCTACCGCCAGAACGAAAAGGTATGGGGAGATGGGGTCCCCTTGTCTACATCCCCTACCCAATACTAATGTTTCTGATAAGTGGCCATTTTGTAAAATTTTGGATTTCGAATTTTTTTGTAAACTTTTAATTATTGATATTAAATTTTCACTAAAGTTAAATTGTTTCAATGTTTTAGAAATGTATTCCCATGATATTGCGTCAAATGCTTTTTCAAAATCAACCAAAATTATTAACCCATCATCTCCAACTAATTTTGTTTCGTTTAAAATGTCTAGTGTCAAAACAGTATTCTCACCAATGAACCTATTCTGGACAAACCCTTTTTGACTTTCACCAATTAATTTAGGAAGAAATTGCTTAATTCGATTGGCCCATATACCTGAATAGAATTTGTATATTGAATTTAATAAAGTGATAGGTCTCCAGTTTTTTAGTCTATTACGAGCTTTATTCCCCTTTGGTATACAAGTAATAATTCCTAACAGGAAATTGTCCGGAATTTCTTTTTTCTCAAAAAATGTATTAAGTAATTTTAGCAAAAGGAATTTAAGTTGATCCCAAAAAATTTTAAAGAACTCGTTAGTAAATCCATCTGGGCCCGGACTTTTGTTGTTCTGTGTACTGAATATTTGTCTATGTAACTCATTTATATTTATTTCTAAATCTAGTTTGGAACTTTCCTCATCCGATATTTTAGGCAATCCATGGTAATAATCTCGAAAGATCGAAGTTTCAAGGTCTTCTATTTTTTTCCATGAATAGAGATTCTTATAAAACTTCCTCATTTCCTCAAGTATTTCATCAGGATTGTTGATTTTATTATTGTCAGAAATAATTAGTTCTTTTATATTTTTAGAAATAAAGTTATTATTTTCCAAATTTAAGAAGATTTTATTTGGTTTCTCATCTTGAACAAACATCTGACTTCTTGATCTGACAAACGAACCTTTAAGTTTTATGTCCCTTAATTCCTCTAGTTCCCTGTTTTTTTCCTTTATTTCATTTTCAATAATGTTATCTGTCATATTTAGGAGGAATAGATGATCTAACTCCTCAAGCTCTTTAATTAATGATTGTTCTCTTAAATTCCTAATGCGTTTTATTCTTGCTGCATATTCAATTAGGGTCCCTCTCAATTGTGTTAAAAGCATCTCCCAGAATAATTCTATTGTTATCATTAGTTCAATTGAATCATAATTGTAATTTTTTATGAAGTTTGGATTGTAGGGGGTACATGCATGAACTTCAATCATTAGTTGGATTTCTTCTTTAATTATTGTTATTAATACTGGATCACTTAAAAGATGAGAATTAAGCTTCCAGACCCCTTTACCTCTTTCTGATTTATCTTGGAATAAATTTAAACCTATTTTACAGTGGTCTGATCTATATTTAACTTTAATATATGCTTCCGACATTATGTTTAAAATTGATGGAGAAATTAAAAAGAAATCCAGCCTAGCTGCCTTACTTGGATTTTTTCGAAACCATGTAAAAATTCTGTCAGTTTTATGAGTTTCTCTCCAAATATCTAGCAGTTCAAAACGTCTTATATATTGTTTTACAATTCTAGTTGAATTAGGATTATTTGTCGACATATAATTAAATGTATCTTTATTTTGATCCAGAACCAAGTTCCAGTCACCTGTTAAAATCCAGTTTTTAATCCCTTCTTTATCAATTAAGTCAAAAAGTTTTTCAAAGAAAGTCGAGTTATCTTTATTTGGTCCATAAATATTTATCATTAAAAATCTTGCTACTCCTATTATCTCTAAGTCACATATTATAAACCTCCCTTCTGAATCCTTAATCACATTGTGTATGTTATATTCAAAGTTATTATTTAATATTATCATGACTCCTAACGACTGTTTTTTCTCTCCTGCTATTAAAAATTTACAGTTCCAATTTTTTTTTAACATTATTAAATCTTTTGCAATGAGATGTGTTTCTTGTAAGTTAATTATATTTATCCCTCTTGATTTAAAATCATCAAAAAAGTCTAATCTTTTCTTTAGGTCTCTAAGCCCTCTACAATTTAGGGATTCGATTTTAATTAAATTCAAGTTTTGTGTTCCTTTCATGAAATTAATATGTAATACTTATTTTTATACACACATTCAGCACACAAAGCAACATCAGTCCAGTCTACCAGCCCCACTCCCCCAACCCCCCCATCAATGTATCCCAGCTCGCATACGACCACATAATAACAAAGTATCGAAGAGTGCATAAATATTCCATCTTCTGTTATGAATGATACGCCTGAGGAGATGTTTTGTTGAACGAAGAAAAAAAAAAGAAAGTGTATAAAGTAAATATACATATGACCCTTAGCGATTAAGTGTCAAATTATAGTTAAAGAGACTGAAAAGGGAAATGAAAAAACAAAGAAAAAAAAACAAATAATATAGTGATAATGTCTCTATCACTCTACTAAAATTTGTATTGTGGTTTTATGGAAATTAAGGTGCAACTATAATAAATCTGTCAAAAGGAGAGATAACACTGAAAAATGTGTTTATAGTTCAGATAAGTGTATTGTAATCTCAATAAATACAGTTGGCAATTTTTCTTTTACAAGATATAACAGGTAGGTATAGGAAAGTTTTTCCACCACTGTCTAATTGCTCAATGTTAATATGTGAGACACTTGTATATCACTAACCTGAACCAATATCTTTAAACACAATAGGACCTTGTATTGTCCAAAATTCCTTATCAAATTCACCAAAAGCAAAAAAGAAAATATCAAAAGATAATTGACTGTCACCTATTACAAAAGATAATTTAAATCTCAAGTCTTGTTTTTGACTGAGTTACAGGAAGTACCAAATATTTATAACAGTGGTGATATTTGTATAGAAATTCACAGTACTTCCTTGAACCTCCTAATCCAATGAACTTAATCTATACTCTATTCTAATGTAGTAACAGTCAACACTAAGTAATAACTAATGTTATCAGCAACCAGTGACAAAACAAACAAAACAAACAATTGTCACACCAATGTTAAACCCACAAAATCTCAAACCAGTATTACACCAATAGTATTAAATACCCACAAAGTAGAAAGGAGAATCACAACTTTCTAGTGACAGTCTACCTGACCTCACACAAAAAAGAAAAAAGCAAATAAACAAAGTCAATATTTGACTTACAATGGCAATGTTTATCCTATGTTTATATCCCACCTCTAACCTTCAGTGACAATCTTTATACTATTCCTGTATCACAACACCAAAACTTGATATAGGTATCTATCACCTAGTTGACTTTTAGGTACCGTTTGTCCTTGTATCAAAACACACTCTTGGCAGTTGAAACAACTGTGTCAGTAGTTCACCACACCAGGTGTATTGTCAACAATATTAATTGTCTTCTTATCACAAAACACAGTTGACAGCAAATCACAAGAACTCACAACACAAAACTGCAAATGACAAAAATATTTAAATAAAGGACAAGATTAAATTAAAATGTCAACAATGTATGATGACTATCAAAGCTAGTTGGTATGAAAAATAAAGTAAATTATCACTAAGTCAATTATAGCTGTCACACTTTTAATGTCAGCTGGTATGAAAAAACAAAGTGAACTATTGCTAAGTCAATTATAGCTGTCACAATTTTAATATCAACAGTGTTTATAGCCAATATGTCAGAATTCAAAGGGAATAAACACCAGATGAAATACACAAAATTTAAACAAAAATAAAACAAGTCAATATATCTCTGGTTATAGAATGGCAAGCACTTTTTGCCTATCTACAGAGTATCCTCTAAATGTCAATATAATATAGTATATCTCACAATTCCTCACAATATATCTCACAATTCCTACTTGGATTTGTAATATAAATCACAGCTTTATTAATATCACAGATTGATTGATAGGTAACAGGTCAATATCAACAAGATTTGCACACCCTGTTTCAATGTCAAATTAAAGAATGCAAGAAGAGTTTGACTGCACAAGATTTAAGCAAAAATAAAATGAATCAATATATTCTCTGGTTATAGAATGGCAAGCACTTTTTGCCTATCTACAGAGTATCCTCTAAATGTCAATATATTATATTTATATATCTCACAATTCCTAATTGGATTTATATTTTAAATCCCAGCTTTATTATTATCACAGATTGATTGATAAGTGACAAGTTAATGTCAACAAGATTTGCACACACTGTTTCAATTTCAAATTAAGGAATGCAAGATACTTTTAAGACAAGAGTAAAAAATTAAGGAATATATCAATTGGAAAACAAAACTTATAAATAAAAAACTAAAGAGTGTAACACTAAGGAACCTGAGTTCCTATGTATACTCTAGTTATAGAACGACAAGAACCTTTTGCCCTTCTATTATATTAATGTAACAGATTAATTGAAAACTGTCTTACTTTTGCAACAACTATGTAATTAGACAAGTGTAGATGCTCCTTTAAGTAGGTTCTAGGCAACCCTAGGTAGGAGAGTATCCACAATACAGAGCAATTCACTCACCAAGAGTAATTCACTCACTTCAGTGAAAAAAACACTGTTTCCCACTGTATCAAAGGTGTAGGTTATATTAGCCCACCAACAGAGTATACTGTATACTCTGTGACACTGGATGGTCCTCAAACCATTTAGTTTTTGTATATAAATAAGATCTTTCAAGACTAGAAAGTGAAAAGAAATAATAATTAAACCTTATACTTATTCTATGGCCAATATTGGCCATTCAATTTTAATTGGCACGCAGCTCTTTAAACATACAGCTATGTTACGATTTCTGAAATCAATATCCCAATAGATTCTAAATGTTTATTTAGCTGATAAAACCAACATGGTATGTGTGTGTGTGTGTGTGTATGTTTGTTTGTTTGTGTAATTGTGGTTGATATGTAAAGGCATAGTGCAGTATTCGACAAAGTGAAAGTAATATCTATGAAAAATGCCCCACAGTTAGAAACCCGTGAAACTTTGCATAAGCTATGATTGTCAGATCCCCTCTGGAAATCCAAATTAATAAAGGGGGGTCACTGGTCATCCTGTCCATATCGAAAGCGCCAAAGTGGTGCTATATTTGCAAAGTCCATTTACAAATACCTCATATTTTGAATTCCATTAAACAGTGCATAGGCTTTCATTGTCAGGTCCCCTTTGAGTACCAAGAATAAAAAAGGGGGTCACCGGTCATGGCGTCCACATAGGTGGCGCCAAAGTGGCAAACGATGTAATTCTCAAACGGAACTGACATGCCTTTAAAGTCTGACACTTCAAGCTCCTAAATTGTGAAAAAAGAAATTTCAATTTTACCATGATACATCCCCCCTCCCCCACATCCATTTTATTCCCTGTCATATACATGCAATATTGACACCTTTAGAAACTTGGCAAACGTCAAAACTAGTAGAAATGTAGAGATAACCCGGCCATATGGGCTAGAGTACAGTTAATTACGTGGGACATGTACCATACACCGGTGCAGAAACTTCAAATTACTTGAACTTACACTGTGTAATATGAAAAAAGAAGCATCATATTTAGAGTAAACCTCCCCATGTGATTCCTCATCATATAAGTAAAACACGGGTCACTCTTAACACTAGATGTTTCGAGAGTATTGCTCTATTATATTTCACAGGAGACTATTAATTGCAGGCAGACAAACTACGATATGTATTGGTATATACTAATTAAATATTGGAAATACTAGTATTGATTTCCTCGAGTGTGATCCTATTTAATAAAGGCATACATTTTATGGTGTGACATTACTTTCATTTCATTGGTCAATAATATTGAATTCCTCATGCGCATGTCCCTACTGTATAGCATCTGTGTGCCATCCAAACATCATCGTTTGTCTTGAGAGTTATTTCTTGTTCCAGAAATATCAACAATGACCCGAACAATTTTGATTCTCGCTATTTTCGTCTTTGTGGCCGCATCTATGGTTCCAGGAACTATAGGCCAACGACGAAAGGGTGGAGCGAAATGTAGAGGGTGTCTTAAAACTATATATGAAAATGTGCTGAACGTCTCCAATGCAGTCAATGACATTCGCGAGAGCAACCGGGACATCCAAGATGCTCTGGGCCGTGTAAAAACTGGTGTTCAAGAAAGCAACAAGGAACTAAACGCTGCTCTGGGCCGTGTGAACACTGAGGTTTACGAAAGCAACAAGGAACTCAAAGATGCGCTGCACAATGTGAACACTAGGTTAAAGGCACTTTCCAACTGCCCTAAGACAGGTAAGTACAGTGACGGCATGTAATTCCTGCACTAAATGTGTGTGCAGACCAGGACTAATACAGGACCGTACGCCTGATTGCCACATATTAGTAGTTTCCTGGGCCACCATGGAAGCATGTATGACCTCACAACTCCGCGTAGCTTTCATTTGAAAGCTACGTCGGTCATTGGTGTGGCTTGCTCATTTTTTGAGATGCTTTCCATGTGTGTTTGTACAACCAGGCACTAGCAGACGTCCGTTCGACTGGTGCAGGAATTAAATGTCTGTCCTGTATAATCTTAAAATCACATTACCTAGAACTATTGCTTACATCATTTTTGAATTATTCCTCTAGACAAGTTTTGAATTATTCCTCCTATGTTTTGCTTAGCTATTGGAGTTAAGGAAATGTCAGTATCACCTTTAACCTTTTCGCTGCTGATGGCTTATTTTAACAAAACAAAATTATATGGGAAAATGTTTAAAAAAGGACTGGAGCCCTGCCAACACGACAGCGTTTAGATATCTTATCAAATATTTTTTGTGCTTTGGACAAAAGCAGCTTCAGCATTGGAAGAGTTAATGAAGCTTAACTTTTTCTGCATTTATATGTTGTTCTTGTGTCCTGAGACTTTCCATGCATCTCAATTCATAGCACAACAACAAGATCCAACCAAAAACGTTGCCCTGAATCGTCCTGCCTACCAGAGCTCCACCCTTCAAAACGCTTATTACCTTGCGGCGGCTGTGGCTGTGGATGGAAACAGCAATAATAATGCCCATGCAAAGTCCTGCACCCATACCATTCTAGAACAGTCACCCTGGTGGGTAGTGGACCTGGGACGCAACTATACCATCGACCACGTCAAGGTCACAAACAGAGGAGACTGCTGTGGTGAGTGCAGATGGGAATTTAGTCGATCGTTACTTTTTATGCCACATCGAGGCATAATCAGGGTTTACGATGGTGCTGATATGAATTTTTATTACTCTTTCCACTTTTTCTCCCAACAACAGCAGTCTTTTTATTAATATTTTGTCGCCAATTTTTCATATATACATACATTCATATATATATATATATATAAATATATATATATATATATATATATATATATATATATATATATATATATATATATATATATATATATATATATATAATAAACATGACTAAATTGCCATGTTTGCAGATGTGAAAATCTGAAAGGTCAGGGGTATCCTATAATGCATGAATACAATGACTGTTATGAATTTAAGACATAATGATTCTGAACAATATGAATGTATGATAAAGTGAAATACTACTGAATGATATGAATCTTTTACAGGTGAGAGGCTTTCGAATTTTGACGTAACTCTTGGCCACACATTGGAGGATGCTCGGCAGAATAGGAACATGCAGACATGCGTGTACCACAGCGGAGCTGTCAGACAAGGTGCCACTGAGTCTCTTGTGTGCAAGACCCGCCTTAGTGCACGCTTTGTAAAGATCCAGCTTCGTGGCAAAAACTATCTGACGCTTTGTGAGGTACAGGTCTATGCTGTATAAGGTATGTGTGCAGAATATTGCAACTAGTTATACTAGTATAAGTATTACTATATATATATATATATATATATATATATATATATATATATATATATATATATATATATATATATATATATATATATATATATATATATATTGTAGCGGTATAGGTCCTTGGCCGAATGAAGGATCTGACTAAGCATACAGAATCACCTTGCTTTAATAAAAAGTTTCTTAGTTCTCTTTGCTTAATAAATAAATGTTCAGTTGGATTTCCTAACCTGTGATAGCATTTAGTGTCAGCTGGGGAGATGGATGTGATGTAGAGTGAAAACGGGACGAGTAAATACAAATATCAACAGAGCAGTTTAATAACCATAGACAAGTTATACATATCCCTGCAGTCGTTCATCAACAGCAACAATTCCAACACAATACAGTTCTATCTCATGTAAACCTACCCATCAAAATCTCTAAATTTTAAAGTCTAGTCCCATGGGGATAAGTCCTTCTATAAACAGCATGCTCTCATGCAAAATTTCCCCCCTCAATCTGGCACAATATACACACTAATCCAGTTCCAGTCTATCTCTCGTTCCTAGTAGCTATTCTTCTTTAGTATTCTGTTTAGGCACATATCTTGATTCCTTGATCAGCTGGGTCGACGTACACATTTACTTGACCTCTTCTTCCTTGATCCTTTGTTAATCCAATCTCAATCATCTAGCCGATCTCTAAGTCTAAACCGCCATTACGCTACTTCTTCTCCTCTATTCTAACTTCCCGCTCATTTCACTTAATTGTCTGTCTTCTATCAATCGCACGTGCCGGAAGTCCTAGACTCTGCGTGCAGCAGTTGGCGGCTAACTGCACGCGCGCTACGTTACAATGTATTTCTAAACATTAACTACAATGTAGCCGAGTCGATACTACTAGAATCAGCTGATATCTAGTGTACAATATTTCGCTAGTGGCGAATTATTGTATTTACTATTGCCTCTTATACTTAAACATTTAACTAATTTCGCACATTCATCTGGGATCTTAGGGTGGTTAACTTTTAATGAACTTTTTGCGTTGTTTATGCTGCCTAGTGTTTCTCATGCTACTACGTCATGTAAACGTGCAATAAACATGTAATCATAAAAGGTCTATGATGACATATGTAGCTGTAGCTATACCATATCTCATTCAATACAAAATAAATTCATACAAAACATGCTCATGTTGATATCTGTAACCTGATAATATCATTTTTGTTTTAGGGTGCCGTCAGTTTCCTGTGATCAACACACAATATGATGATATGCTGCGTAACCACTACAGAGTCATCTAAGATTAGTCTCTCAAAGTTTACTTTCTTTAATGTCAGCTTCTCAAGATTTAGGGACCTTAGGTTTAGCTTCTCACTTTACTATTCTTAATATAAAGCATACAAAAGCTAATGATAGCCTACAGTCTCGCGGTAAGGAGCCCATATAAGCAACATTCTACGATCCATGGATGAAGAAGATCGGTTTAATTCCTCTATCAAAAGATGTAGCTGCAATCAACTGGATTATTAGGCGCGAGTCGTCAATAAAGCATTCGCTTCCAACCCAGGTATGGAAGACACATTATGAAGATAATTAGGGTGCCGTCAGTTTCCTGTGATCAACACACAATATGATGATATGCTGCGTAACCACTACAGAGTCATCTAAGATTAGTCTCTCAAAGTTTACTTTCTTTAATGTCAGCTTCTCAAGATTTAGGGACCTTAGGTTTAGCTTCTCACTTTACTATTCTTAATATAAAGCATACAAAAGCTAATGATAGCCTACAGTCTCGCGGTAAGGAGCCCATATAAGCAACATTCTACGATCCATGGATGAAGAAGATCGGTTTAATTCCTCTATCAAAAGATGTAGCTGCAATCAACTGGATTATTAGGCGCGAGTCGTCAATAAAGCATTCGCTTCCAACCCAGGTATGGAAGACACATTATGAAGATAATTGCACCTGATTAAAATTTCCTCATCCAGTCTGATAATTGCCATCAACAGTGCAGAGGTATGTGCGATATTTGGTATATCTCGCCTATAAATTTATTCTCTACGTAACAGCTCCGGATTTAAGCTCATACGAACTGGAAAAAGCACGTTAACTTTAAGTTTATATCAGTGTCCTTTCTAGATATGTCCACAATATACATACTTAGTTCTGTACTGTTTTAGTTTCCTGTATGTTTCAATTCAACAGAATAAATAGATATAGTGCAAATCCATCAATGTTATTCATTTCCAATCCACAATGCTTGGAACACGGAAAGACTAATTCTCACATCCGTCCTGAAGGGAATTAGCTGGTGTCCTAGATACTGGAAATGCTACATTTCCTGCAAAAACAGCGTTTTCTCAAGACCCATAGCTATTGGGATTTCAGTGACGTTCATAACCTGAAATACATAATCACATGTATGCTAGGTATCATTCAGGGTCAGATAATCGGTGGCGTGTGTACACATACATACACACACACACACACACACACACACACACACACACATGAAATTTCATTTCATGGCAAAAATATCAGAGCACTTACATATCCCTGCGACAACACACTTAGGGCCACCTAACATATTTATCAATAATTCAAGTGGCTTAGCAAGCATACATACCATTGATAAATAAGATATCAAACCGGCTGCAATGAAAAGAGGGGGGACGGTGTTAGTTAATACGATGGTGCAAGTGTGAACAGCAGAAAAAAAAATCTATTTTTTTTCTCCACCGTTTTTTTTACCAAAACAGCAGAAAAAATAAATTTAAATTTATTTTCTCCAACGTTTTTCCAAAAACAGCAGAAAAAAAATTTGAATTTATTTTCTCCAACGTTTTTCCAAAACAGCAGAAAAAATAAATTTAAATTTATTTTCTCCAACGTTTATCCAAAAACAGCAGAATTTTTTTTTTCTCCACCGTTTTTCCAAAAACAGCAGAAAAAAGAAATTTAAATTTATTTTCTCTGCTGTTTCACATAGTTTGCCCTTCTCCCTCTAGATGTCCCCATTCAACACTTCCAAGGGTTCTAGGACAACATCCCCCGGACAAAATCCCCCCGTTCCAATATCCCCCCCCCCCCCCGGACAATATCCCCCTGGATGATATCTCTAGTACAACATGTGTTAGTAAAAGTTTTTTTTCTAAATTCCAGTGTTTTGAATTATCCTAAAACATGTGTAAGTATTTTTTTTTTAATTCAAAAATTCCAGTGTTTTAAATTATGCTTTAGGATAATTTAAAACACTGGAATATTTCTTATCTTTTAATTTTTTTACTAACACATGATTTAGGATGATTTAAAACACTGGAGTTTTAAAAGAATATATTTAATTTTTTACTAACACATGTTTTAGGATAATTTGTTTTACTAGAGATATCATCGGGGGGGATATTGTCCAGGGGGATATTGGAACGGGGGGATTTTGTCCAGGGGGGTTTTGTCCTGGGGGGATATTGTCCGGGGGGATATTGTCCTGATACCCTTCCAAGGGAGCACTCATTACTTAAATTTGATGGTATGTGGTGACCAAAATGGCATGTAAAAGTGGACAAAAAAGACATTTTGGAACATTCATAATTGATATTGAATATTGATAAATGAATGAGGAATTTCATAGTTCATTTATGAATTGCAAATATTCACTTTTCATTATGCAGTCGTAATCAAGTGCAGCACCAATTACTCTGCAGACGCCGATCAGCAGCCGTAACAGTCACTCTGCGCACTGGGACGAATGTGATTGTATGGTAAAAGGCCCCCTGTTCATCTCCCTGTATCTACCTCACATGTTTTATGAACAAAGAACAAAACTTTCCTGATGTTCCTATTGTTAAAATCATATCAGCTTGATAGTATATTTCACGCAGAATCTGGATGCTTTAGTAATTGAACTAATTTTGCAAGTAACGTAGTATATTTTTGCAGAGTATTTGTAGAGTTCTTAATGACTTGATTCAGATACCATTTACAGCTTCATTTATATCCAATACCAAATTTCACAAAATACTTACCATTCTCTTGAAGGGTTGGTGTTCACAAAAGATTGTGTAGAGTAAATTTTGCGAATTTACAGAAAACCAATTTTTGCGTTTATTAACTTTGCGAATAGGCCGCAACATGGAGTGCAAGCTATACACCTAAGGTGGCCGTAAACGTTTCGTCCTCAGGGAAGCCTGTTTTGAGATATATGTATTATGTTAATGAACCGGGTCTTACCCTCCTTATGAAAAAAAAACCATAGCTCTACTCCAATCCTAAGTTCATAATTTGTGCAAAATTTGGATTTGACAGGTATGAATAGACAGACAGGACAGAGAGCATGCTGCAATGTTATGGTCATGTGACCCCAGTTAGCTGATAAGCCCCTCCCACCTCCTTATCAAAGCTACAGGAAATGGATGTGTATTGGATTGGTAACTGATTAGAGCTGGCATTTAAGGTCAGCCAGTCTTTTCTTTGTATGCATGTGTTGGTTAGAAAGGATGTCTGTTGGGTAAGGTGGGCCACTTTAGCACCACAGACAATGATGTTTTAATCAATTCAAAAATAGTGTATTAGGGATTAGTCTTAATCAAAATGTGGCTCCGGCTGTCTGAGAATGGAGGAAACATCCCAGTTTTGGGGCTTCAAGTAAAAAAATGTGTGTATTTGATGGGAAAACCTGGACTTTTGGGAGGATGTTGTGTCAATCCGTCTCATACCTTCAGCTGGAACAGACACTCTATGCTCTATGGATAACTAACAATACTTTAGTATTTATCAACTTGGTTTTATTTTCAAACACATGTTTTTCTCAAACAATAATACAGCAATCATGATATAGTTACCCAAAGTACAATTACACCCATATAATTCAGCTATTAACTGATTAAAGCCTGGATTGTATTTTTCACAACAATTGTTGTCAATTCAGTTGGAGACACAAAGGAGATTGAAATTGCAGGTGAATAATTGGGTTTATTGATTGATTATCACTGTGGCCTCAGCTCTGAGGAAATAGATACAGGTATGTGAGGTGTCATTATCCCCTCAGGACTCCCCATTCTAGAACAATGAGTGTGGTGTCACTCATAATCCCCTCAAGGATTATGGGAGTCAGGAACCAATGTCTAAAAATAAGATTTGCTATGGGTATAGGAAGGTCACTTCCTCTAAGCATTTCAAGCAGTGTAGTAGTGAATGTGGACAGTCTACTCATATGAGATTCATTAGTCAGACCTCAGGGAAAGTTGCCATTTCTGCTGCAAAATATGTATGGATTACTCATTCTGGATTATGTAACTTGGATCACTGGAGTGGAGATCCAGCAATAGAGGTTTGTGAAATTATCTTTCTTTCAAGGCCCAGAATCTAAAAGCCACCTTTTCAGAAAGCTATGCTTTGGAAGTTTGGATAGCTTCAGAATTGGCCCTGCAACATGTTTGTCTTAGATAAATGAAGCTAAAAACCCCATATAGAGCATTACAAGCTTTTATTTGCCAAATCAATATACTTGCAGTCAAAGAGTCTGCCAGCATAACACACTAGATAGCTGAACATTGATTTTGATGGCACAGTTCTTTGAATTATTAAGAATTCAAGAGCTATAATGCATTACATTAGCATGCAAACAAGATGCCAGTCTACTAAGTAGGCGGGACTTGGGTGATGTCATATGCCCATATATGGAATCCAGTTGACAGGGATGTTAGGCAGGTTGCAGAAATGTACTCATCTATACTTTTTTTGAGGTAATTGAGAAGAAATGTTGACAGTTGTGAAATACAATGGACGGTTACTTTATCTTTCCACTTGGACAAAAATAAATACATTAAAGTAGTAGCAAAAAGTTGCACAGTAACTTTAACTGGGAAATACACAAAACTGCCACTTTCTCAGCTTAGTTTTCTATAGTTTTACTCTCACGGCTGACGTGAATTTAGACACACATCTTAATCAATTAGCTTCAAACTTTGTATATAGATTCTAAAACATGTTCTCTACAAATCTAGACGGGGATATTGCAATATCTTATCTGGTTAATTTTTTATAGTGAGTCAAAAATCAAGACACCAAAAAAGCATTTTTTTCCTAAAATGTTGTTAGATAAATGGCCATAAAAAAGTTAGGGGCCATATTTTACAAAACCCTTGTCTAGATTTCTAGAGACAAAGGTTTTTTTCAATGTTTTAAAAAATCAGTTTATTATCTTAGATCCTGCTCTTAGATTTGCGTCAGCCGTGACATATGTACTGACAATTCATTAGTCAAAGTTTTGACCCCAATTTCTTCAAAATATTTGGAGCACATACAACCTATTCATATCATATGTATTCCTTAGAATCTCAGCTTTCTAAAAATATATAGTTTGCTGGGGGTTTAGTGTACAAATAATGAGAAATCAGCCATTATTTGAGGGAAAGTCTGCTCTCCACCAGAAACGTTTACAGCCACCTTAAAGTGGCAGCACTAATCATTGCAAATTTTAATTTTGCGTTCGAGGCTAACCGCTAAAAATCGCAAAATTAAACTTACACAATCTTTTTCCAAATTTACAGCATTGTTTATCTCTCCATGTCAAGATGAGATTTATCTCACGGTATCGAAAATCAAACAAAAAAGTCAGGTTGTAAACATTTTATTTCCTAAACAATAATTTTCACAGTAATTAACAATCAATCCAAGGCATTATGATGGACTTCTCTTAGTTTAAATATGTTCAATTCATTCATATTTAATTTGCCACAATTGGTCTAGAGATAGGCCTGTGTAAAATGGAGAGGTTCACAAAGGTTCTTTTATTGACAGATTCGTTTCCAGATCACCTAAATTTAGTTAGGTTGAGCTGGGCCTTTGCTTAAAATATAACAATACAAGTGTCAATAGTAAACTTTAAGGTCTGAACATATATCTTTAACATACTCACACATTTCAAATATTTTTCCTGTCCTACGGTATTTCATATCAATATGGCCTCTGGAATATTTGTTTGTATTGTTATAAGAAACAATGACTATTATAATGCCTTTAACCTTGTAAGACTACAGTTAACAATTTACTCATTGGCTTTAACTCCTTCAAACTCCGAGTTCCCCTCACAAATCTTTTGAAAATCAAAAACGATGGCAGAATGGAGACTGATGGTGCAAAATATTTTAAGCAAAACTTAAAAAACCTTCCAGATGCTTTTGTCGAAAGGTATCTAAGGTCCAGACAGCACATACAAGGGTTAACCCTTTAAGTGCTAGTGGCTAATTTGGTCAATACATAATAATGTGAAAAAGCTGAAAAATGACTGAGACTTTGGCACATGGATACCATATGTTAGTACTCAATGAGAGCTTCCCAATGAATACAGGATTCGGGATTCGGATGACAGGACAGGAATGGATGATTTTCAATATTTTTGAGTTCTTGTGTCTTAGACGATTTCAAGTATTCTTAGCATTGAAATGGTTAAGCACCTATTCTAACGGCATGTGAGAAAATAGCAAGTGGATTATTTTAATCCGTTTTTTTTCTGATGTTTTGGCTTCATCTACTTACTTAATCTACCTTCACATACTGGTCCGAAATAAAATCAGTCTAGAAAGGCTGACCAAGTGACATGAATTAAACTTTCAAATTTTGATAAAAGTGATTAATAATGCTTTATTCCTAAATGAAACAAATGCGATTTATTTGTTAACTGATCCTGTGCATTTTATCTACAATATACTAAGCAAGATCTTATGCATTTTCATTCATAAATTCATATATTTCATATCAAGAATCTAATAAGTAAAAGCATCTATATGAATATGTATACATTCATACTTTATTATATAGAACTGTAAATCAATCTTACTAAATCGACATTTGGCTACCTTTTAACTATCAATATATATACATATACAAATATCCAGTATAAAAAAGTCATCATTAAAATCATATAAACACCCTTATAAAAGTTTCTTTTGTACAAAGGACTTCATATACAGTTAAGCCTGCACGAAATTGATCACTTGCTGCCAATGGACCATCCTATTTGTTATACATCGTTTCGAGCCTGATCCAAGTACTATCTTTAAAAATGACATACATCACATGAATCTTTTATATCGTCTTTTATATAACTTATTAATGGCAATATAATGGTAAACTTTAATAAATGGCACAAGCTAGTGTAGAAAACTTTCATAGCCAAACATAGGAAACGAAATCATTGTATAAATCGATTGGTCAGCTCACTCATCTTTTTTTTCCAGTGCACAAATAATTTCTTAGATTTCCATCACCTAAACTGTAATTTTCATTTGTGCCACCACAGACTCTTAAATGTACTTACAGTCATATAAATGTCAGTGAAATCAGGAGAATCGGGTGAAATCCCTAATATTTTTCTCTCATCATCATTATCAAAAGTTTCTCTAAAACTATCTGAAACATCAACATTTTTGTACGGACTTCAAAACAAAAACCTTCTGCATATAGGACAGTGCTACAACTTGGTGGAGAATGATGTGATTTCTCTTTATCCTAATCTTTATGGGATATACAAGGTTCCAAGTTCAGAACTGAGACATAAACGAGTAGGCCTACCACAATGATGTTCTCTCTTTATATGAGCCAATATGGTATCGATAAGGTTATGATTTCTAGACTATGCCGCACAACTTGGTGGATAATGATATGATCTCTATGGCAAGCATTCCATGCAAATAATCACTATTTTCAGATAACAGAAAAAGGATTTCCGATAAAGGAAAATGAATTTCCGTTTACGGAAAGCGATTTTCCATTTACAGATTTTCATTTGAAGTGAATTTCCAAAAACAATAAATCATTTCTACTTTTTAAAACAAAAATTCAATTTTTGTTAACAAAAGTTCATTTTCCGTAAGTGAAAAATAATTTCCTGTTAACAGAAATTCATACATAAAATGAATTTCTAACAGCGGTAAATGATTTTCCATTATCGGAAAATCAGCTGAATTTCCGGCAACGGAAAATGAATTTCTGTCATTAGAAAATATATTTTTTGCGAGGAATGCTTACCATAGATCTATCTCTTTATAGCTCTCTAGAGGATTTACATTGTTCCAAGTCCTGAAACGTGGTGGAGAATCTAATGGTTCTGAACTGCGGAGAATCAGCTGAAATCTCTATATATGAGTCTCTACAGAATGGACACTGGGTGGGTGCTTGACGTCGTTGACGCTATCCACGCTGGCTGCTATGTTTTCCACTCCTCCCTCATTCTTATCTTTGTCCAGCTCCTCAGTCGACCGGCTCATGGCAGCCTCCGTGGCACTTATGTCTTTGAAGAAGGCTCTCTGGAAGAACATGAAAACATATGTAAATTCTGACGTGCTATACTATGCAATGGTTGACATTAAATGACAAGGGAAAGAAGACACAGGGTTTTAGGTTGCTTTCAACAGCTGAAGTCATACTGTGTTGAGATAGACACCCGGAAGAAATTCCCTTCTCTTCACGAAGGGGTCTTTCAGTTGCAGATGGACCATGCACAGCCCTCCGCAATGCGGCACATTTATATAGCGTCCTGGTCAACGCGCTTGGGGATCCAGCAGAGACTCGAACTTTCAAGCTCCGATTGGGAGCAAGGCATCGTAATTACTAAACCACGACGGATCCCTCTGCATTTAATGACAGATCAACAAAGAATTGCATAATTGATCAATGTCGTCTTTGCATATACAGTGGAACCTGTCTACATTGAACACTCACGGGAAATGAAAAAGTGTTCAATGTACACAGGTGTTCAATGTATCCAGGTTCTGATTTGCAGGTCGGGTGAAATATGATGAAATCAAGGGTAATTAGAGAAATATGATCATTTTATTGCAAAATCTACTATGTCTTTACCTCACTTTCTTCACATAGTTAAAAACTTCACATGTTCAGCATTTGCAGAATACCACATAACAAAACAGTTAATCTTATATATCTCATTTGACCTCATTTTCAGTGAAAAGTTTCAAATCAGTGAAGAATGTTCAAAGTAGACAGGTTAAATGTGGCCTGCGGGAACATTTGGTGTTCAGTGTTCAAGGTAGACAGGTGTTCAATGTATCCAGGTAGCCTCCCATTGATTTTCAATGGGAGTGTGCCGAGACATGAAAAACTGTTCAATGTACACAGGTGTTCAATTTGACAGGTTTCACTGTATTAAGTCATGAAGCTGCAGTTTGTATTCTAGATTATATGGGTAAATTCATGATGGATTTCAAATTCGTTGAATGATACATCTTAATCCAATACTTACAATCCCCGTAATTCAGTTGAATTACTTATCTCAAATTCTTCTACATGCAGCTACTAAAACACGTTGTTAATTTTGGCTCCAGACGACAATTTTAAGAGACTCTTTTAAGCATTAATGGGTTAAGATATGCAGGAAAACAATGCCAATTGGACTTGAGACTTTGCTTGTGGCACAAAGAGAGCGTGATCATGTTCTCCTACCTGGGACGGGTGCTTCACTCCACACAGGGCCCTCTTTCTCCAGCGCTTGGGGAGACAGCAGCAGAACACCTCAACGGCGGGACAGATCAGGCGAGGGTCCAGGTCCTCAGGGTTGGTGGGTCCTGGTAAGAATAACAGTAGTAATATATGTACTGTGTGTAACATTATTATTTGATATTCTCCTTCTTCTCATTATTATTATCATTATTATTATTATTAATATTATTATTTTATTATCATTATCATCACCATTATCATTATTATTATTATTATTATTAATATCATTATCATTATTATTATCATCATCACAAATAGTATTATTATTATCAACATCATTATCATCATCACTATTATCATTAATATAATCTTTATTATATTCATCATCATCATCATCATAATTATGGGGTATCCTTTTGATAGAAGCATCTATTCGAATGCTAGTCAGGTTCTAACAATTGGCCCACTTCGTTCCTTACAAATGTTTTGTTTGAGTAGCAAGTATTTCATAAGCGTGGTGACTCTTGGACGAAGAAGAAGATGCAGTATTGTTTTGTCTACATACCAGTGATGAGACTGACAATGATGCCCACCACGGACACCACGGCAGTCCCCACAGCACTGTACCACATGTAGGAGAGCTGGTACAAAGCGGCAATGGCAGGCCTGTGCAAAAAACAACAAATACAAATATATGAGAAAAAAAACTTTTTAAGATTTTTGCAGGATATAATTTACTTTTTGAAAGAGAATGTCACTTCTTTACCTGTTAGAATTTACTTTTTTAAATAGCGAGTGTCACTGACTCCAGACATGAGTACGCCACCAGAAAGTAACTAGGGTTAGGATACAGACAATATAGTCTTAATAGAATGATGCTTACTGTAATGATTGCTGTTTCTAGTCTTTTCTATACTTAGCTACCTCCGTAAGGTGCTGCCCTCTATATTCAAAATGTTAAACCCTTTGATGCTTATGTGTATGAATGTGGTTAAGCCTCCATTTGGTCCAGGCCCTTATACGTACTCACTGACCAGAGGTCAACCAGTCAGAACACTCCCATGAAGAAAGCATGTGGCAGTGGATAGCAAAGAATGTGCCACTCTTCACACTTGGGTTGAATTTGAAAGAGAGCAGTGAGGTACGTAAAACCTATTAAACCATATATGAATTAAATAACTCTGCTTAATGAATTTTTATGTACGCTATGTATTAACGGTACTATGGTTAAATTTGTTAGCACAATGTATTTGTCAGTAAATTGATAGTGAAATGTATGGAATATCCAGTTGTTTGTCAAGCTATTTGTTCATGTAACTATCTGCAATGTTATGTGATAAATGTTAAATTTATTTGCATACTTATTTGTAGTTTTCACAGAGCTCAATAAATGATGTCAAAACCTGTGTGTGTATCCTCGCTCACAGCAGTAGCTGCTGACCCTCCCTACAGCAATAGCGAAAACTCTACTTTCACCTGTATTGCTGTGCAACTAAATGATAGACGCCTGTGTGACAATGAATGGTAGATGCCACATCTTCTGGAAGAATGAGAAATTCCAGGAAAGTGAGATAGACAATTTTGGGCCACTCCTGCCTGCTAAAAGACTGCAAGCCAGAGATCGACACCCATGAGATGCCTTTTCGTATTTCCTCTCAGCAGTAGATGCTGACTCTATCTACTGCAATAGTGAAAACTCTCGTTCCGTCTGTACTATAGTGCAACACTGAAAGGTAGATGGCACATCTTTGGGAAGAATGAACATATTCCAGGAAAGTGAGATAGACAGTTTTGGGCCACTCCTGCCTACTAGAAGACTGCAAGCCTGATGTTGATACCCATGGGATTTCTTTGTGTATTTTCCCTTAGCAGTAGATGGCTAGATGCTGACCCTAACTACTCCTTTCACCTGTACTGCTGAGCAGCACAGAATGGTAGATGCCATATTTTCAAGAAGAATTAGAAACTTCATGAAAGTTTGATAGACAATATTGGTTCACTCCTACCTGCAATAAGGCAGAGGTCGGTGCCCATAGGATGCCTTTGTGTATTTCCCTCTCAACAGTAGCTGTTGATCCTACCTACAGTACAGACGTTTAATACCTGCACCAGTCGAGCGGACGTATGCCAGTGTCTGGCTGTGGAAACACCCATGGATAACACAGTTAGACAAGCCAAGCATACCAATGACCATGGTGTAGCTTGTGAATCAAAGCTAAGTTCACTTGTAAGCTTATAAATGCATCCATGCTCATGAAACTGGGTGGCAATCGGGCATACGGTCGTGGGTTGCCCACACATCTAGTGCAGGAATTAAATGTCTGCACTGTACTGCATTCTTACCTTTCCTCTGGCACAGTCGCTGCAGTGGTGGCCATGCTGGCCATGGTGGTGGCGATCATGGTCATGGTGGAGTTGGCGGCATCCATGGTGCTGTTAGCCACTGGGCAGCCGAGGAGAGACACTGGGGCTTTGGCCACGATGGGTTTGTAGACCTGGGCACCAATACCGATCCAGAAGGTAACAATCAACCCTGTAGCTAGACCAACACCAGCACCCTGCAGGAAAGTATGTGCAAATATTAAAAATCTCCTTTGAACCTGGGGTTCAGTTCACATATTACTATACCACCACTGTGGACATTGGTTCATAAACATTATATATATATATATATATATATATATATATATATATATATATATATATATATATATATATATATATATATATATATATATATATATATATGCATTCTTTATCAAATTTACAAAAAATATAAAGTGAACAAACAAATGCTAATACAAAAAGAATTTACCCCGAGAAACAAGTTTCATTCCATGCTGCATTATTGGAAATCACTTTAAAAGATTGACTAATATTATTGAATACCAATATTGAACTTTTTGAAAACAGCATAAGTTATCAATTAAGGCTAGGAATTGCAGTACTGAGTTTCAATCTGGATAATGTCATAACAATTGAAAAAAGGCTATGGAAAGTCTTAACAACTACAGTGTTGAAGTATTTAAATTCTGCACAGGCAGTCCATATATATATATACACACATATATATATATATATATATATATATATATATATATATATATATATATATATATATATATATATATATATATATATATATATATATATATATATGATATATATATATATATATATATATATATATATATATATATATGATATATATATATATATATATATATATATATATATATATATATATATATATATATATATATATATATATATATATATATATATATATATATATATATATATATATATATATATATATATATATATATATAGTAGATGCAAACTCACATATTTATTGGCCCATGGGTAGAACATTCCGAGACAGAAGACACCTAGGAGTGGACCTCCGATCATGCCAAACAGAGCCAAGGCTGCCTGTAAATGAAGACATACAAGATACATAGAAGTAACAATGTATTCATTCAATATTACATACTCATCATGAGGGATGTTGAAAGAGAGCCAAGGCTGCCTGGAAACAAAGACATACACAATACAAAGCAGAAAGGAAATGTACTTTTATTATAGAGAACAAATATCCCTTTAAAGATTAAGATTTAAAATCAGCATTAGTGGTGGCCCAAATGGATCTACCCTTCATGACATTAGCTACTAAAGAAAGTCAAGACTTTTAAGTCGAAATCCTCTTTGAAATAAATATATTGTCCAAAATGTGTCTATAAGAAACTTATAAAATATCAACTATTATCTTAATTTGAGCTTTCTTTAAAGTTGTTTTTTGAAATATTGTAAATTTAGAAGTTAGTTTTGAAGAGAAACAAACACCTTAGATGAAAATCACATGGACTCGTAGCGGGCAATATCTCCCTCTGGACCTCGGTTACGTGTTACAGAAGGGGATCAACAGATATACCCTACTCGCAGCCAATGGACGTGCTCTGTTTCGTTCAGGCCTGCCCAGTGACCTGAGTGCAGCACTGAGTACACTGCTGGTGTGTTAGTGGCATCGAAAAACTTCTGCAACCATCATATTGTGCATTGATGTAATTTTCGGTAATTGCCCCCTCCCCCTGTTGCCCCCAAGCATGAGTTCTCATGTTTGATTCTCCGCTGGATTCCCATAAGCGGGTTGGCCTGGTTGCTATATGAATGGCTGGCGTTTTGAAGGCCTATTTATTGTCCTTCTGCAACTGAAAGATCCCTTGGAACTATTTGTGAAGAGAAGGGAATTTCTTCCCATTTACGGGTTTCTATCTCCTTGTGATATGACCTAATCTGTTAAATGCATCGTAAAATCCTCATTCCTTTCTTGCTTCCCCTGTTGCATCTCCCACGTATCTAGCTCTCTGCTAAACATGGAATGGTGAGGAAAACTGAATGCTTACCTGAAGGATTCCTCCCAGCTGAGATGCAACCCATGTGAGGGCGATCATGATGATGCCAAACAGCAGGGCTAGGAAAAGAAAAAAGTACTACTGTACATTCTTATTAGCAGAAAGTGAAACGATCAAAATGGAAATAAAGCGTACAAAATTATCATCAGAAAGTGAACAGAGAAAAATGGAAATAACTGCGTTTGTAAAAGGTTATCATCAGAAAGTGAACTGAACAAAATGGAAATGCAGTAATTGTGTACAAAATCATCATCAGAAAGTGAACTGATCAAAATGGAAATGCAGTAATTGTGTACAAAATCATCATCAGAAAGTGAACTGATCAAAATGGAAAAACAGTACTTGTGTACAAAAATTATCATCAGAAAGTGAACTAATCTTAATGGAAATACATAATTTGCGTACAGAATTATCAACAGAAAATGAAATAAACAAAATTAAAATACAGAACGTCTGTGCAAAATCATAAGAAAGTGAAATGATCAAAAAAGAAATTATGTACTTGTGTACACAATTATCATCAGAAAATGATATGATCAAACCATTATCGTTATTTCATTTCCATTGCATGTATATAATATAATAGATATTGACCTCTAGAAAACATATACAAATGTGTTTTAAAGACATTTCCTTTAAAATGTTAAGTTAACTAAGCTTAAACACGATTCTTCATAATATTTATATATCTGTTTTAAAGACATTTTAAAGACATTTCCTTTGAAATGTTAAGTTAACTAAGCCATTTAAAACACGATTCTTTACAAAATATGTACATCTGTTTGGCCGACCAAGCACAGGCCGTTAAATCACCAAAGGACTATAACATTTGTGCCGGAAAATCGGACACACCTAGTTGTGAACACTTATCACCTGCTTTGGTGTAATTCCCTATGGTGATTGGTCAATAGATGTTATATCTAGAGCCGTTCACACTTTGTAGATTCAATATCGAACGGCAGGATTCAATATCGAACGGCAGAATTCAATATTACCACTTGGTCACCATTCTCATTCTGTCCTCCAAAGTTATTCAAAAAAAATTAAGAGATGTATCTGTTATTTTTCCATAGCATGAAAGAGCAGGTGATAAATTCGTTACGCCTTGTTGGAAAGTGCAATCTGGCCTGCTCTCCGCCCTCAGTCATCCAGATCCAACTCGGCTCCGCTTCGTGGGATCTGGATGACTTCGGTTGGATACTAGGCCAGATTGTACTTTCCAACAGGGCGTAACTAATAATGTCTTTATCGTGGTAAACTCACCTATTATTTTAGAGGCCAGCGTGGCCTTCTCCTCGGACAGGTTCTTGAAGCAGTAGGCCCTGACCAGGTCTTGCAACACCACGGCAGACAGCGAGTTCAGTCCGGAGGAGATGGTACTAAATGAATTCAAATAATAATAATAATAATAATAATAATAATAATAATAATAATAATAATAATAATAATTATAATAATGATAATAATAATAATATTAAAAATAATGATAATAATAATAATGATAATAATAATAATAATGATAATAATAATAGAAATGATAATAATAATAATAACAATAATAATAATAATAATAATAATAATAATAATAATAATAATGATGATAATAATGATAAAAATAATAATAATAACAATAATAATAATAATGATAATAATAATAATAATAATAATAATAATAATAATAATAATAATAACAATAATGATAATGATTGATATGGCACCCTTTCCACCAACAATGTTTAAAAGCGCTTTAAACATGTGTATTTATCGAGACAATCATCCTTACATTTCGCTTTTTCTGCAGTAAAAACCATAACTTGCTTGTTGCAAATGGTGGAGAAAACCGTATAACTGTAAGCATATTAGTACAGTATATGTCTAAAACAACACCTTAATGATGGAGGAAACAGTATAATCGTAACTTGATTAGGATAATACCTATTTGAAGCAACATTTTTTTATTCGTATTGACTCCAAAAATGTGAGTAACTTTCCACCAATAACAGAAGATCAAATACAGGGCATATGTATGTACATATTTTGCCTGTGCTATTAGTTTTAACATTTTTCTGTTGGCATACAATAAGAAAAGATCAAATATCGGACATTTATTTGCCTATTTTGGTAGTGTTATTACTTTTATCATTTTTCTGTTGGCATACCATAACAGAAGATAAAATACAGGACATATGTATGTACATATTAAGTCTGCGCTATTAGTTTTATCACTTTTCAGTTGGCATACAATAAGAAAAAGATCAAATATTGGACATATGTATTTACATATTTTGGTAGTGTTATTACTTTTATCATTTTTCTGTTGGTATACAATAACAGAAGATCAAATACAGGACATACGTATCTACATACTTAGCCTGTGCTATTAGTTTCATCATTTTTTGTTGGCATACAATAAGAAAAGATCAAATATCGGACATATTTATTTACGTATTTTGGTAGTGTTATTACTTTTATCATTTTTCTGTTGGCATACAATAACAGAAGATCAGATACCGGACATATGTATGTACATATCTTGTCTGTGCTATTAGTTTTATCATGTTTCTGTTGGCATACAGTAACATAAGATAAAGGAAGGTTCATATCACATTACACATGGAAATGCGTCCACAAAATTTAGTTCCGAAAAATCTCACCTGAGGGCGCCACTGAATAAACATGCTGTGAAAAGTCCAGGCAGCCCAGGAATGTGACTGAGTCGATCCATTACATACAAGGGAAGCAGCTGAAATAAATAACCAGTACCATCTATTTTATTATTCCACATTTTAGCTCAGTTGTTTAGACATTAATGCCATTCATACGAGATGTTGATTCAAACCAAAGTTTTGCACCTTAGATAGTGATGACCTGTGTTATCTTGCCAATTCATTTGTCTCCAATTGGTTCGTACCATTCGTAAAACAATATTTACTGTCAAGAATATGTTATACTTCATCAAAAGATACCATTATTTTTTTATGAAAATGTTATCCAAATACAGGCGAGCGATGACGTGCTTGATTTTTACGTTGCAGCACAAAGAACATTCCTCAAAAGGGATTCTTATAAACTTAAATATATATATGTTTATTAACTGTAATTTCTCAATTACAAAATCATACATATCAAAATAATAAATATTACAAATAAACAGGAGTGAAACAGGTTAACAAAAATAAACATTATAATAGACAAGAAACAGGCATTGCTAGTGTCTGTATCAGTGTATAAACAAGGTAGTCTCAAAGGACCTTAATTGGAACAGACCATGCCCACAAGAGTGGGAGCAAACTAGTACAAGGGCTTTTATGGATATTTGTCTAGCAGTACCTGTTAACATATTTACATTTATTGCTTTACCGCATGTATGTACATATTTAGGTATCATTGTTGGACACCATACTATCAAAAGAAATACTAAAGAAAGAAATTATTTCAAAAAGTACAAGCGAGTAGGGTAATATACTCACTATAACAGTCCTATAGAAGTATAGTATTGTCAGATAATATTGAAAACCCTACACGCCATTTTGGACAAGAACAAAAGTGGGGTTTCTAGGCGCAGAATATATGGTTTGTAAGTATCACGACCATAGGTTAGTGCGTTTAGAATCCACCAGGGGTTGAAAAAATCTTAAAAGTCAAAAAAGAAACTACATGGGAGAAGAAGACTTTCTCTTGGTTTTAAACAGCGTATAACTTCTTTGAGACAGAGAGTTACACATAGAAAAAGTAGTATAGTGACATATGAGTGGATGCGAAGAAAAACATCCCACTTATGTACATATTGCTGTTAGGCACTGTATTATCAGAGATCTGAATAAATTAAGGGTGGGTGAAAAAACACCGCACATAAGTACAAAAAGTGTATAAAAATAGCTTTTAGTCACTATATTACCAGAAAAGTGCGTAGAAATATCAAAACATATATCTACATGTACAGTATAGCACATACTATGAACTTTATACGAGGGTATAGTAATGACAGATAGACAGGTAGGAAAAAATTCCAGGGCATGGAGAAAGATATAGGTTATATAGGTCTTTTAGAGGTCTTTTTTGAGAGTGTGATTATCCTACACCCACTCTATTTGTCATTACAGTAAATAATTTAATACCTGCACCAGTCGACCAGATTTTTGCCAGTGCCTGCTCGTAAAAATCACTTGTGGATAATCATAGCTAAGTTTATTTGTGAGGTCATTCATGCATCCATGAATCCATAGCTTGGAGACTGGGTGGCAATCGGGCGTGCGGTCATTTGATACACCCGTGCTGCCCACGCATTAAGTGCAGGAATTAAGGTGCTTCAGTAGGGGCTTAAAGAGTGTTAACCGACTTCCCTAGAATACAGCCTGTATCAGGCTGTATGCCCATCATATCAGAGGGTCTATATAATTCATAGGTGCAGAGCACGAAGACACCCAACCTGCATGAAAACCATAACATTAAACTGCTGGATAGTGCAAAACAAACGAAAATATTGATCAAAATAAAGGGAAAATTACAACATCCAAACGTTTAGATTTGACGACCAAATTATGCAACAGTAAGGTTTTTGAAATCCAATGTGGGTTTGTTTGTAATCATACCCACAGGCATACCGCAAAATAAACTCATATCATGCTGCCAACTCTGTACAGTTCATGCCTGAAGTGACCAAGTGTAGTATAATCACTGATTCGGTCGCCATTTGCATTACCTGCACTGTCGTACGACACGCTACATCACTCCATACTCGAGGAATTTCGAGTTGTTGTTTATCTTAAATTTCCAAAACAGCACACGTGTGTATCAGGTTGGTGCAGCCATCTAGTGTTTCCACTGTCAGTCACTTGCGTTCGTTTTATGCAACAGTAAACCAAATGTTGTTTGACTATTAGACTCCAGGTTGTTTGACATTGCGAGTGACCTACTAGTATTTGCTTAGGATGCGCACACAACGGATCATTTCTCCTGAATCTCTCTTCTCGTATTTGATTTTTAACCACTCCAAATTATTTGATGCAGTAGATTTCAATGTTTAAAAAATTAGAATGATGTTATATGTGACCCAAAATAAACTTAGGTTCGGCCGTACAATAATAGGGCTTGGAAAAGAAATATTATTTCATTTATCTACGGTTCTTATACAGTTGTAATTAATTTCGACCAACAGTTCTCTTTTGAATATATTTACAATTGCTCTGATCACAAGGTTATAAGCAGGTCAGTGTTCAGGCTCACTGGCATGAATGTGTTGAAAAAACGCGCCCTGGCTTACAAGTGGAATGTCTGCGGTCGAGACGGCTGGACTTCGTCTGCGGCCAATTGAAAAGAGATCGTGGCCCCCGTGTACTGAAGCACCTTAACTGTCTGCACTGTAGTAATACAATTAAATGTATCATACTAACAGGTGAACTTACCTGATCTTTTGCCAAGATATCCCCAGCGCCCAGGGGGTCGCAGTCTTTGTATTGGGCGTAGATGACCTGGCCACACAGCGAACACACTGTCACCAAAACAAGCAGACCTGGGAGATTCAGCCAGTAAGCACTGAGGAATGGAAATAGACACAGTGAAAAAATGTATCAGTTTCACCGATCACGTGATGAAATATGACAGCGAATATCTAGCATGCCATTGTTGCTACAGTAGACCGAAATATCTGACTCTGTAATGCCATGTTGCTGATTTTCTATGATTATTTAGCTCTATATGGACTTTTTTTTGAAGACATGATCTCTACTGCATTTCAGAATCAGATCGCGCCCCATACTGAAATCTGCATTGTCCAACCAGCAAAAATGCTGCAGACGATTTTTGCCTTGTAATCAAGATTGCCCACAAAAAAACGGTCACAATCCCTTCCCAATACTAAAAACATTTTTTCCAGGCCCCCTTCCCCACTGTCATGCAGTACACACACACACACACACACACACACACACTCACACACACACACACACACACACACATATATATATATATATATATATATATATATATATATATATATATATATATATATATATATATATATATATATATATATATATGTGTATATATACACCAATAAAGAATGATGCCCCCTACAAATACATGCTGAACTAATAGTACTTACAGCTGTGCTTTCCTGAGGGTGGGGCAGGTAAGTGCTCTCTGCACCTGAGCCTGGTTGACTCCATAGATAGCGACCCACGTGAAGATACCGCCAATAGCAAGAGACCACACTGTATGCCTGGTACCGGGGTGGGCGTCGAAGCTGGTCAAAAGAAAAAGGGTAAAGTAAATTGGGGGAACTTTCTGACTCAGTCAAAGATAGTATGGATGCTAGTACGGACAATAACGATCTTAGAGTTTGTTTGGTGCAATAAGGTCGAAGCTACAGTACAGGCATTCAATTCCTGCACCAGTCGACCTGAAGTCTGCCAGTGCTTGATTGTAGAATCACTCATGGGTAACATGTCAACAGATATGCCAAGCACATCAGTGACCCACGTAGCCTGCCAATTTCAAGCTTCGCAGTTGTGAATCCATGGCCAGGAAACTAGGCGGCAATTGGGCGTGCAGTCGTGTATTCTGCCCGGCTTACCAGCTCATTTAGTGCAGGAATTAAATGTTGGCACTGTAAAAGGGTCAATAACAAATTGTAAAAAGTGTATTACTTGTCCCATCGCGCACAACTTCAATATCATTGATAATTCTAAAAGAAATGAATTGGACCGTTACCGTTGCGGAATCTTAAGCCATGCTAGCAATTAAAACTGTCAGGTGTTTCTCGAAGGAATGATTTTTAGTAGCTGCACCCGCTTGAGCGAGCCATATACATGAACATTCGGACCCAAAAGAGATTTAAGGGGCTTGAGAATACGTTTACTATATGAGGTGATTTTAATTCACGAATACCTTTTTCCACTTGTAACTCAATGCGATTCCAGAAGTGCCTCCAGGCACGTGATTAGGGACTTTTTTTTGCTAAAATGGATTATACAGTACAGACATTTACTTCCTGAACAGTTCGACCGGACGTCTACCAGTGCATGTTTGTTCAAACATTCATGGATGACATGTCGAAAAATAGGTGAAGCACATAAATGACCCACGTAGCTTGCCAATCAAGGCTACGTTCAGGGCTTCGTTTTGTTGACCCCTTACCAGCTTTGGGTTCGACCTGGGCCTTGTTCAGCACCATAAACGTTAATCAACGTTTCCCGTTCAGATCGTCATCGCAAGTAAACGTTAAAACCGTTCAAATTCCGTTTTCCCACCACGTTGATCAACGTTGATGGTCCTGAACAAGGCCCAGTCGAACCCAAAGCTGGTAAGGGGTCAATAAAACGAAGCCCTGTTGTAAGGTCATCCATGCATCGATGTCCAGGACATTGGGTTGCAATCGGGCGTGCGGTCGTGTATTACTAGTACGCCCGAGTTGCCCACGCATTTTGTGCAGGAATTATATGTCGGCACTGTATGTCACTGATGCCCTTTTCCTTTGTGACTTACTTAAAGAACTCGATGCGTTTTCCTTCGTCGTTGATTCTCCAAATATTGTCGAAGCCGTCCTGGTCGACCGAGCCCTGGATCAGTACGGCGAACAGACCCGCGAACATCATGACGATCTGAAACGTATCTGTCCACATGACGGCCTTCATTCCGCCCTGAAAGTGAGACGAGAAAAAACAAACATATTTCGGTAATATACAATAGGCTCTTGAATTAAATTCAATTTTCAATAAAGCTCACTAAGTTTTTGGAATTTGGAATTTCGTTTTAGCCACTTTTTTCCATTTTGCGGCTTAGTATTTGAATAACCAGTTGGAACTGGTGAAAGAAACTGGAGTATCCGCCGAAAACCCTCGCCTTAGCCCAAGTCAATGACAACTTTCTCACATATACCACTTTACATGTTAGAATGTTAGGAGTTGGAAAGTCCAAATATGGAGAAATCATCGTTTTGATGAGCTTTTCATATACAGTGAAAAAGCACAAAAAGCCTGCGCAAGGCTTGTACTAAAACGAAAACAAGGGTCAATGAAACTATTCAACACAACTTTAGTTACACACGTTGATAATAGAGGACGCGGAATGTTTTGAATGGTACCTGCTTGGTAAGCTGCATTTTTTGCAACTTAAGTTCGATAGCCTTATGATTAATGGATTATTTGGAAAAAATAGTATATTCTGACCAAAAGTACTTGCGCGAACTTATCTATGCATTTAAAATGAATGCTGCTACGTATCAGTTGTTTAACCATTGGTCCTTTGTTCTGTTTGACATCACCTAAAGTATTTATTAACAGTCTTTAACTACAGTTAGCAGCTACATTTGTTCTTTCATTTGCGACACGACTTAGTTTGTTATGCAAGCGTATGCGTGCTTCTACGTTATATGCGCATCATCTATGCATGTATATATTTTGTCGTTGGACGGATAGTCATTATGTAGAACACTACTACTACTACTACTACTACTACTACTACTACTACTACTACTGCTGCTGCTGCTGCTGCTGCTGCTGCTGCTGCTGCTGCTGCTGCTGCAGCTCCTTCTTCTTCTACTACTACTAAGTTGCTGCTGCTGCTGTTGCTACTGCTGCTGCTGCTGCTGCTGCTGCTACTACTACTACTACTACTTCTACTATGGTAGACTTACCAAGGTGGTATAGAAAGTGCAGACGGCACCCACTGATATGACAGCAGCCCACAGGTTGAAGCCAGTAACTGAAATATAAATGTATAATATTTTCAATTTCGAAATGCACCCTCTGGTTTATTCCTGTACATGTAGGACATGCTGTATTATCCTTTTTAAAGCCTAGTCCCAATTCAAACTTTTTATAAGGATATTGCAATGAATATGTGATAGATGCCCTACTTTCGTATAGTATTCGTTACATTTATTGGGGAAATAAAGGAATCTGATTTATCGTATCTAATAAAATCATAATTCTTGTCGATATCTTATGTTGATATCTTCATCTATCGTAGCTATGGGCGGCACACTGTTATTTTCTACTTTTGTTTTATATAGATGTTAATACGTTTATTTAATCGAACAATATTTAGGTATGCCTTTATGTTATACTTTTACAGATAATAAACATACAGACATACACTGGTCGAAATTTATCGTGATTATATTGATAACTATTTCAGTTTTTTCTTGATTTGAATGTGGTTGAAGGAGCGATTTTGTTCATACAATTCTGCGATATTGGATTTATCGAGAAGTAACAACATGTACGAAGGTTATACGCCCACATCGATAATTTGCAGTCGTGAACGCAACCTTTAACATGAAGAAAGAATTATCATTGGCATCTTTATCTCCAAATGATCCTCATAAAGATACATAGGAAATAAATCCGTCATTTGCAATAGGGGCTTCCCCCATGGGCCCTCGGTCTAATGCATTTTAATGACGTTTGCTTCGATAACTATTGAGTCGATGCACAATTTACCAGTGACTAGTTTTTGATTTTCAAGGTCACTCCTACAGTAATTGCTACATGTATGCTGGTCGTGGCTAATTTGGCCAATACAAAATATGCAAAAACCCTGAAAATGACGGAAACCCTGGCACATGGGTACTCATCTGAGAGTACCTTGCGAGAGCTATCCAATGAATACCAACATGACAGGGTTTGAATAGTTTTCTAAAAACTTTGCGTCCTTGTGATCTGAACGAAAGTAGCCTCAGCATTGGAAGGTTTAACGGCGATTAGTTTATTTCAACTTCATTCAACGAATTTCAACTCGTCGGTCCACGTGAGTGACTTGGATAATACTAGGTAAACATATTCATGCCCGGCAAAAAGGCTTGACGATTTTGGTGACATCTTTATGAAATAAGTTGCTTTTGAAAAGTGTGTATGGAAGAAATGCCAATAACTTTTCCTAAAGCATCTAGAGAAATTACGTTCCCTTATGCTGCTGGTGGCTAATTTGGCCAATATAAAATGATGCAAACAATGTGAAAAATAACTAAAACCCTGGCACATGGATACTCATTTCAATGGTTTTCAAAATTCTTGTGCTTTGGATGAAAATACACCAGCATTGGAAGGGTTAAATAAGTCACACAGGCTAACGATAAATGAGTTTTTTAACGTATGCTCTGGGCATGGAAAGAGTTAAACCTACCAATGCTGAGGCTACTTTTGTCCGAATTAAGGATGCAAATATATGCGGAAACTATTTAAACCCTGTCATGTTGATACTCATTAGGTGGCTCTCACATGAGTACCCATGTAGCAGGGTTTCAGTCATTTTCAGCTTTCTTATTGATTTTGTATTAACAACATTTGAAACTAGCAGCATAAGAGTAAACGCTGGCCTTGCTGAACCCAGACATATCTGGGAGACACTAACTAACCTGTTGTATAGCCAGGAAATATCCGGATGCACTTGCTGACCTGCTAATGATAATACATATGAGTCAGTCTATAGGAACCCCCACAGAGCCTGTACATGACCCAAAGCCGCTTCATATTGAAGACTCTCACTAGACCTTAATTTTAACATGTGGCAAGTTGGTGATAACTCTTTAGAATTCGAGTTGTGCCCAAAAACCATCAATGCTTAATTTTGGCCCCGAGGATCAAAAACAATGTAGTGGGCAGGGTAGGTTACATTGAGCAATTCAGCAGGACAAGGGTTAAAAAGGTCAAGTGGTGTGATGTTACCTGCATTCAATGCCAGGGATGGAGCGTAGAGCACGATGGCCATGTAGAGAATCTGAAACGATAATTACAGGTGATATTACAATAGGTAAAACAATAGGAAAGGTGTGACAGAACAGGTACTGAATTAATAGAGGTCATAGTTAACTTCAAGCACGCGCCCTTTGACACTATTATGCCAAAAGGCCAACCCAAGGCAATTAACGTTAAACGTGTACTAATCATCAGCTGTTTTTAGAAGAGAACAAAATAAACTGAACAATACGCACGGGCATTAAGTTCCGTTTCAAACATTTTTGAAATATTGTGAAATTCCTGAATCTCTTTTATGGTACTGTTCAGAGAAAATGGTGATATTTTATCCAATTTGAATATTTTTGTACGTAAATGTCTATATATTAAAAAAGAAAAGAAAATTGTTCTTGCATTGCGTTTGACTATCTATTGCCCGTTATCCTTTCAGTAAAAGATGTTATTTTACTATTTTCGGTGTCAGGCTGCCTTTATTTTGAAATCTGTATACGTAAGATGTAAAAGGACACAAAATGACACGCCTGAAATGCAAATGCACTCATCATCAGAGGAATGATATTGAAATGGCACATTGATGTGCATAGTTTGCTATCCCCTTGATAAGGAATAAAACCAAGTTAGATAACAAATAAACCTCATGAAGCTATATGTTTGTTTTTGTACAGTGCCGACATTTAATTCCTGCACTAACTGAACGTAGCTTTGATTCCCAAGCTACTGGGCCATTGATGTGCTTAGCTTATTTCTTGACATTTTATCCATGGGTGTTTGTACAACCAGGCACTGTTAGACGTCCGGTCGACTGGTACAGGAATTAAATGTCTGTATTGGATAATGAAATAACACATCAATTCGCATATTTCGCTTTCCCCTCTCTGAGGAATAAGATCAAATTATATGAAAAAGAACTCATGAAGCGTCATATTTGTTTTGTACCTCTCTCTCACTGCTTCAGTGAATTCAAACCCGTTAAAGCCACCAAAGACGGGTCCCCTGGAGTGCATTATGAGACCAGAATATCTAATGACTAACACCTTTCAAAAAGGGGCGCCTGAGCTTAATACAGGTGTTTTGAACACATATGCCCTCGTGAACTTGACCTTATAACGTACTTAGCACTACATTGTACCACCCTAATATGGGAGAAAAGCGTTAACCCTCTAGTACGTATTACCAAACATCTCAATGGAAAATCACAACTTTTTCGAAATTCATTTACTTATATTTTTTACACTTTTCGACTCAACAATCCGCAATGAATTAATAAGTAAACTATCGATTTCTATTTGAGTTCTGGTGAAACTTCTCAGTCCCCAGAGGCGATCCGAGTTGATATGTAGGTCACCATACCAGCAATATGCAAATTACGTCAGGTCAGCTATTTGTTAGGTGTTTCCAAAAAGATTTGGGTCAGTGAACAAGAAAAAAGAAGCTTGGCCCGATGGGGTGCGTGGGACGGTGGTGTCGAGCATTACGAATGACCTGGGAATGTGTTTGGTATTACATCAACACATGAATACAGTACTGGGCTACGTTTCTTTGGTCCCTTACCAGCCTCGGGTTCGACCTGGGCCTTGTTCAGCACCATAAACGTGTGGGTTATCTCCTATAACCCTACACTTTTCGAGGCCTCTGATTGGTGGAAGGCAAGCAACTGTGGTACAAATCTACAAAATAAGCCAAGCACATCAATGGCCCACGTAGCTTGCGAATCAAAGCTACGTTCAGATGTGAGGTCAGGGACTTGTGGTCGCATCCATGTGCAGGAAACGAGGAAGCAATCGGGCGTTTGGTCGTGCATCATGCCAGGGCTGTGCATTAATGAAGAAATCAAATGCCTGCACTGTGTATAGTATTTAAGCACTATCTTACCAGTATACCTCAGTATACGTAGTTAGGAGAGTTTTGCTAAATCAAAATGACTCTTCCAGGTCTATATACTAGTATAAACAGATGCGCTCGAATAGAAACGCTGGAATTCTACGAATGCAATGCAACTATAATTACACATCAACTTATGCCTATTCTATAGAGTCGCGCGTTACCAAGTAGTAACGCTCCAATCCACTTCACAAAAACATGCAGCGCAGCTATTATGTCTTCGCAAAAACATGCAGCACGGCTTGTTTTTCTTGCCCCTACAACGCTCATGGCACATCAGTTTTTACTGCTTGCCAGTTAGAGGATAATGAAAGGGAGTATGGAGGTATTCAGTAATATAATGTCCCGCATATCATACGATATTAACCCATTAGTTCCCATATTCCCATGGGGAATGAATTTGAAAATGTGAATTTTGTTTATTCTTACGTTTTCTTCAGTGTTAGGTTCACTTTTCCACTCGTGGAAGTCTAATACACAGGTAAAAGTTAACAGGCTTGTACAGGCCCGTTTTTTCAACGGGCCCGTAACGGGCCTGTAACAGGCATGTCACATGCATGTTCCCAGCCCGTTGATATAACAGGCCCGTTTAAACGGGCCAGTGATATTAACGGGCTGGCAACGTGCATGTTGTAAAAGGCCTGCTACAGGCACGTAACGGGGCCGTTAATACATAATTTCTTAAACAAAGTCAAAAGTGTTTATTTTGCATTATGTGGCTTACTTTTGGTAACGGGCCTGTTATTAACGGGTCTGTTACTTTGACGTAAATGTAACGGGCATGTTTGAACGGACCCGTTACATTGCTGTGCATCATTATGCATGTAACGGGCATGTTTTGAACGGGCATGTACATGCCCGTTAACTTTTACCTGTGTACGAATGTGAATTTACATGACTTTATGTATCCCCTTCTTTTGACCTTTCCCCGTTTTAACCTTCATTTAAGGACCGGTCCTAGCCTTTCGTGCGATATTTGTTCTCTTTCACGCACCCGCCGGACCCTTAATACCATTTTAAAAACTTTACTGTTTAATTTTCTGCGGTTACTATGAGTTTCAAAGTTCCGGCTCCTGTGAAAGAAACGTTTCTTTTTCACGTTACGTTATAATTCTGAATTAAGTTGATTTACTTTTTTGAATTTTCGTTCTTTCTGTGGTTTATATGTTCCCCATTTTGTTTTCAATATGTCCTCCTTTGTAAACACTGTTTTTTCTATAGTCTTGTTTGTATTTTTTAGATCTCTGGATTTGATATCAAGTAAAAATACATACAATAGTTAATCATGGGAATGGGGGTAACTGGAGAGTTCCGGGAACACCCACGATATACCTTAAATTACAGACAACTTTTTAATATTCTCAAGTGAAAGTAAAACCCTGATGCACCTAATTCGATATAGAAACCCGGAATCGGGAAGAAATTCCCTTCTCTTTAGGAACAGTTCCAAGGGGTCTTTCAGTTGCAGGAGGACCATAGACCCCCGACAACGCCGCACATTTATATAGCGACCAGGCCAACCCGCTCATGGGGATCCGGCAGAGACTCATCACTGGGAACCCACGCTTGGGAGTGAGGCATCGTAACGACTAGGCCATGGTGGATCCCTAGACCGCCCGCAATAGGGAATAGCGAAGATTATATTTAACGGGGCATTCAACAGCATAGGTTTTACACAGAACGACGAGATTACATTACGTTTTTAAATAAATTCACATATCAGCCAGACCCTCTATCCAGCTGTCCTTTTGTATCAATATTTGTAGATGGCAAATTTGCAGATAAGTCTAAGTGAAAGTCTTGTTTGCCTTTTTTCAAGCATTAGCCTTTAAGTTCGACAACCTGTTTGCATTTGGTTGATAAGTTAAACATGACTACCGCCTCTTTTTCGCTGTCCAAACACTCCAGAATACACTTTTGAAAACACCTATACCATCCCTATTTGGCCACAACTGTTATATACCACAAAACTGTAATGAAATCCTATGCCGAATAATTTATTAGAGGAAATTACAAATGTCAATTTCGTGCGATTTTTTTTATCAGTCTTAAAGCTCTTGGGCTGTCTATCAAACGTATGAAAAGGATATGCATGTTCGCATCAATGTATTTACGCATATATGTTTATTGACCGTAATTGAAAACATACAAAGTCACAAGAACACATACACAATTATATAGGGACTGTCGTTACCTGGTTCTTACTCAGAATGATATCACTGTATCTGTGTTTAATGTTTTTTGCCTTATACATGTACAGTTATATACATTAACATTGAGTTTGAAAATTAGTTTTTTCGGCACTTTTCGCGGATTGTGCCATTCCACAGCTACATTATAGACCGTCCAGTTAATCGTGCAGTCATTGAGGGGGTATCCGGGGAAAGCCACCGACCAACAGGAAATCACTAGCAACTTTTCCTCGAGATCAAATCAAATTAATGGAAATTGAAAGGGAATCTGAAGAAGCATATGCTTTTCAAAATGACAAAATTGTATAAATTGTATATAAATTGTATGAGTATAAATGGGAAAATACATAACAAAATACCAGGTTAAAAATATGAACAAATACTTTTATTGGCTCCTGTTTGACACGTGATGAGACGCTAGGTATGGCCATAAGTTGTATTGTCTAAAGCCCTCCGGTTGAGTAATGTGATGTTTTTGTACATATAGGAGGCATATACCTACAACAAGTATGACAACAAAATTGGGAATTCACGAAACTAAAAGGGATTGTTGAGGTATTGTAAATATTTTTGTTTATACATGTATTGTTATTGTGAATTTGTTTATATATGATTTGAAAAAATAAACGAACATGGATTATCCATAGTTCATGAAAATAAGAAAAAAAAACTTTTCCTCGAGCGAGATTCGAACCCGAGGCTTCTGGCAGAGTGCAAAGATTTGTACACTAGGAATTTTAATTTTTCGTCAATTTTCTGCCATATTGCGGCTAATTCGTGACTGGCAAGTTGTAACTGGCGGAGGAGGCCGGAGTACTTGGCGAAAACCACCGCCTAACCCCAAGTCACTGACGACTTTCTAACAAAGTGCAATGCTTTGTGCACTAGGCTAGCCCCTACTACAAGTACGTAATAGAAGGTAAAACGCTTTTAGGTGATCATTCATTAACACACCCTGAGGTATACATTGACATGTAATCACCCACTCCCCCTTCGTGTGTATCTGAATACACGAATAGCGTGTCATATTCTCCTCGATGTCTCGAGGCAGCGGGCTTGGCACTGAGCCACATGACCTTTGACCCCGGGCGGTAGGTTTGAAAGATACAGCATACCTGTGGGCCAAGTGACCTACATCTCTGCTTCGCGGCAAGATGTTGACAAAACAAGTTATTTGGTACTACATTCACATGCCATAAAAACTAACCAAGCATGTAGGGTGTGAAAGAGTTAAGATATGTCTCTCAAAACAGTTTCATTTGACCGCGCCCTTTTTCAGAATATTGACGTTTTTACCTAATACGTCTGCCAAAACACTGAAAATGTCTGAAAAAACGTCATTGAGAAAGGGCTGATTTTAAATGCCACTTTATTCCAGATATATGTCTTTAGTAGTTAGTTCAGGTAGGGTTTTCACACGGTGGACAACGTTAACTCTTTAATACTCACAACAGTCAACCGTAGTCTGGCAATCATATTATAAAATATTAAAGCCAACGCATAGTTGGGAAGATATTTGAAGGAGCAATGTTAACTGGAACATTTCCAACAACTCTCCTTCAAATGTTTTGTAAAACCATCCTTTATCTAGAACATATTGTCAAAAGCATCATAGATCCAGACGAGACTTATCAAGGGGGGGGGGGGGGGGCATTAGAGCATGAATTGGTTAGAGCCCATTTCTCGTAAACAAGCCTGTTCCGCCAACGTATTATGACACATCATGACGTCATTTGCTTTGCAAAATGACGTCATAGATGGATGAACCTTCTGAAATACAGTCTGGTCTCAAGATATGAAATAAGAGTGAATGTACGTGTAATCGTTGCGGATGTCACGATGACTTAATCCTGCCAATGCTGAGGCTTCTTTCGTTCAAAGAAGAAAGATGCAACGATTTTAGAAAAAAAACATCCACACCCAGACATGTTGGTATTCATTGGAAAGCTCTCCCCGAGTACTCTCAGATGAGTACTCATTTGCCAGGTTTCTTTTGCATTATTTTGTATTGGCCGAATTAGCCACCCGTAGCATAAGGGTTGATAAATCCTTCGAAGCACAGAGAGGAAAACAGGGGTGAGAGAGGAACTATGTCTAGTTGTAGGCGTCAAGATGACTTAGCAAATCCCATAGAGTGTAAGTTGTTACGTACATGTAGTAATGTACCAATTATTGTCGAGTTTGGGCACATTGTTACCCAAGGCGTCTTCAAAAAGCATGCCTGTCTTGGTTATATCTTTCTAATGAGACCAACTTTAAAGAAAATTCTTGAATGAGACTATTATTGACAATGCAATTTCTTATCAGTATTTTACCATACCAAAGCATATAAACGAGTTCCAAGCATACATGAATGGGTTTAACCGTTATGCTACTGGTGGCTAAATTGGACAATAGAAAATAATGCAAATATCCTGAAAACTTACTGAAACCCGGGCACCTGGGTGCTCATCTACACTACTCCATGAGGGCTATCCAATGGGTACCAACATGAAAGGGTTTAGATGGTATCCAAAAATCTTTGTGTTCTTGTGCTTCGAACGAAAGTAGCCTTAGCATTGGAAGGGTTAAAGGCCGTAAGAGGGGGGTGGTAGCCCCGTCCCGAGAAAGACGGATTCAATGTGTATCGTCAGAAACATTAATCATGTATAAGATACTTTTACCCTTTCAATGCTAAGGCTATTTTTGTCCAAAGCACAAGATCACAACGATTTTGAAAACCATCTAAACCCTGTCATTTTGGTATTCATTGGATAGCTCTTGCTGATCACTATCAGGTATTACAAGTACCCACGTGCAAGGGTTCAAGTCCGTTTTGAACTTTTTTTTTCAAATTATTTTGTTTTGTCCAACTCAGCCACCAGCAGCCAGGGGTAAAGCATGTATAAGTCACTTAAAGCTATGGTTTAGGTTAATTCCGATTTTTAGATTAATTTCTCTTCAAAAAGCACAAGCGCTCATCAAACCATTCTTCTCTCCGATAGAAGTACTAGATCTAGTAATATTAAACCACAAACAGTGCAGTTGAGCCTGTCTGGCGTTCTTGTTGGATGCGTACTTAAACCCTTTCAATGCTGAGGCTACTTTCGTCTAAGACACACGAACTCGGAAAACTTTTAAAATCATCTAAATCATGACTACCCATTTGCAAGGATTTTAGTCATTTTTCAGCTTTTTTTCACATTATTTTGTATTGGTTAAAGGTTCAATGTACCTATTTCACTTTTAAACATCCACTAATAACGGAATGAATATATGGATTCTCATGTAAATAAAGGTTTAAATTTGAATTCCGATTTCGTCATACTTAGCATAATTCCAGACAAGCCATTTGTAAGAAGTGGAGGATACTGGATTACCTGGCGAAAACACCGCCAAACCTCAAGTCACTGGCAACTTTCTCACATACACTGGCCGGGTGAAATAAAAGTATAAACATGACACAGCAAAGTAAACAATTAGGCCATTCATGTGATTTCACCCCTATCTCTAAACTATGACCAAACTCATGGAAACCACGACACGACTGTTTTACACTTCGCAATGTTTTACACTTCGCAATGTTTTATACTTCGCAATGTTTTACACTTTGCTATATAAAGATATAGACATCCTACGTGATTACTCACCATTTGGAAAGAGAAGGTCAAGGAACCGGCAGTCCGAATGGATTTCCCAAATCGCAGCTCCAGATACTGAAAAGACAAGATAATGGTGCTTTCATACATCGTCACTAATATAAGCGAGTTGTCTCAGTACAAGAGTTATACAAAACACATGTTTTATCTATTTTAACACCACAAACAAAAAGACAAACACAAATTGGTAGCATGAAGTATGAAAGACAACAGGAATTGATGATACTTATATGAGAGTTATGCAAAGGAGAAGAAGAAGGAGAAGAAGAAGAAAAAGTTGAAAATGTGGAATTTGGAATTCCGATTTTAGTCACTTGTTCTGCCGTATTTTGTGACTACCGGTAGTCGGTTTAAATGAAGAAGAGGATGTGCAACTATACATGAAACATACAACAATAACACTATTTGATGTTGTTTTTATGTAGTAAAGTTGGCATATATAATTTGGAAACCCCGATGAAGACATGGCACATGCCACAGACAAATATTTAGATTTGGAATTTCGTTTTTCGTCACATTTATGCCAATTGTGGCTAATTCGTGGCTATCCAGTTGTAAGTGGAGGAAACCGGAGTACCCAACGAAAACCACTGCCTAGACCCAAGTCACTGGCAACTTTCTCACATGCCCAGACCGGGATTCGAACCCAGGTAGTGTTGAGAGGCAGTGTGCAGTCAGTGGCGGCGCCTTCGACCACACAGCCGTCAGAGCAGGACCCCCACAAACAAAAAGGGTCTTGGGAAGTTCCGTTATCGTTGACGATCCTGTAATGTATATTTTTCTGTCATTTTTTCTGTTACCAGGCACCAAATAGTCTAGATTGCCATGGTGGCCATTTTAGTTTACACTTATCTCACCAGGGGGACAGAGGACTTGGTTTGAGTATGACCGCTAAAGAGAGGAGAATCAGGTGGTGCCATCCATCTACCATACATGGTACTACACCACACTGCTTGCTCAATACAGAAGGGAATGTCAACTCTTTAGGGAGTTGGGGCCTACTGTAGTCTAAACGATATCTTGGTATGAACGACGAAAAGCTAAGTGCTCGTAAATCTTCTACATGTAGGAGGCAGCTCGTTATCGAACTACTTGACTTGCATGTCCACTGATTACTAGTACATGTAGTACATCCTGTTGGATGGTCAAATACGTCACTCTTTCGGCTCAAGAGAGGACAAATACATGTAGTAACTCATCTCTAAAAATACACCACCCAAAATTATAGTAAACTTTTCCATATGCTTTCTGGAGCTCTACTCGAAGGACAAACGGAATTCGCTGATAGTTTGAGAGTTTTGTGAAGTTGAAGGAGGGGAAAAAGAAGAAAAAGTAGAAAATTTGGGATAAGGAATTAATTCCGATTATCGTAACTTGTTCTGCCATATCTAGATTACATCGTGATTAGCCAATTTAGTAGTAGTAGTAGTAGTAGTAGTAGTAGTAGTAGTAGTAGTAGTAGTAGTAGCGGTAGCGGTTAGCAGTAGCAGTAGTAGTAGTAGTAGTAGTAGTAGTAGTAGTAGTAGTAGTAGTAGTAGTAGTAGTAGTAGTAGTAGTAGTAGTAGTAGTAGCAGTGGTAGTAGTACTGATGACACGCTGCTCAATCTCTGTGGGAGTGAACGGGTTATATGTGAATGTGAACATGTATTGCAGATTGCTTTCTCCTTGCTTTTTCAAGTGTACACGGTAGCTGCCTTGCCAGAGGCATCTGTGTTTATTCCCCAAGGCCACGAGGCCACAGCTATCACAAACATTCAATACACTTTACTACAACAACACTAGACCGTACAGTACAGGCATTTAATTCCTGCACCAGTCAACCAGGCACTAGCACTGCTAGTGCCTGGTTGTACAAACATCCATGGATATCATCTAAAAAAATAAGCCAACCACACCAATGACCGACGAAGCTTGCAAATGAAAGCTACGAGTTGTGAGGTCATACATGCATCCATGCCCAGGAAACTATGTCGCAATCGGGCGTGCGGTCGTGTATTAAGCCCGGACTGCCCACGCATTTAGTGCAGGAATTACATGTCGTCACTGAAGCTACACATGCCAACGAGATCCTTAACGTATCTAGTAAACGTCCAAATGGCCAAATTAACAAAGAAAATCAACATCTAGGCAAATGCAGATTCCGATGTTTCGGTCTTCAACAACACCAACAACATACAATGCCGACAATTAATTCCCGCACTAAATACGTGAGCAGCCCGGGCATAATACACGACCGCACGCCCGATTGCCCCCAGTTTTCTGGGTATGAATGCATGGATGAGCTCACAACTAACGTGTTTGGCTTATGTTTTGGACATATTACACATAGGTGTATTTACAACCAAGCACTGGAAGACGTTCGGTCGACTGGTGCAGGAATTAAATGTCTGTACTGTACATCTCGAACTTAGCTAATCTGGCATACCTAGCAACACTGTCCCATTGTTGCTCTTAAAGGATTCCATCATGCACCAAAAGGTGTCCATAGAGCAGGCAGGGATGTTCTGTTATTTGATGAGAACTATACATTTTCCTCTAAAAATGCTAAACCATTTAAACTTTACAAAGATTTCAGATAATATTCTATATCCTTGAAGCCAATATGCTGTGCGTGTCTATTAAAAATATGGTTTCCCAAATACTGCCTTAAGCGTCTAATATCATGACGTTCTTTTTTGTTGTTTTTTTGCGTATCAGTTAAAACCGCTTTCACATGTTAGTTGTGAAAAGTGTGTGATCTTGATTGTATCGCACATTGCGGTTTTGCCAAGGCTGTTGGCACCCTGGGGGTATTTTTGTTAAGAGCGAAAAACACCCTGGCCTGTCTCTCATACCAGTTCCAATTAGAGACTCAGTGGTACGTCAAGACAATATGGTTACAACCACAAGATCAGATGAAAATATAGCGGATCGCATTTTCGATTGCAATTGTATATCGTACTAGTGGGAAACCTCAGTATGAATACAAGAATATTTTGCACAGTTGCGTCAATATGCGGACGTTTTTTTTTCCTGATCTTAGGTGTGTAGGAATACGTTATTCGTAATGGTTGCTTCTATTTGTTTCATAAAGCCTACGAATAAATATGCAATAACAATTTGCTTACTACGTCATCACTATATGAATAGCTTGGAGTGGTGACGCATTGCGCAAATACAAATTGCAATGTTTATTGTTAGCATAGGTAACATGGGTAACGTTTTGCTTTTCTTTTTACACCACCAATGGTCACTCACCCATGATGAACATTTATTTCGTGTACTTATGTGCATTAAAAGGGTGAAATATGTACTATGTGATAGTTGGAAACATCTCGGAAACTTATGTGCACTTTATCCGCGAAAAGGTAGCTATTAAAGAAAAGCGTAGTGTTAGCTACTATTTTGTCTTCTCTGTATTTCAACCATACACAGGTTACCTAAACAACTTATGCTTGTACATATTTTCACGGTGATTAGTAAATAACAAAAGCGACCGATCTACTCCTATAGAAATCCTCGTAGTTGTACAAACATGTAACTGTATCACGCGTGTAAACATCTTGCTCACATTAAAAGGATGGCTGATGCATACTGGCATCGGAGGGTACTTCATGTAAGAATACATATATATATGTATATATATATATATATATATATATATATATATATATATATATATATATATATATATATATATATATATATATATATATATATATATATACATATATATATATATATATATATATATATATATATATATATATATATATATATATACATATACATATATAAATATATATATATATATATATATATTAATATATATATATATATATATATATATATATATATATATATATATATATATATATATATATATATATATATATATATATATATATATATCTGTAAATATATATATATATATATATATATATATATATATATATATATATATATATATATATATATATATATATATATATATATATATATATATATATATATATATATATATATATACATATACACACACATATTTCGATCGTGGTTTGAAATAGTTTATATCTGGCGTTGGTTTTAAACCCGTACAAATTCCGTCTTACGCCATATATATCCAACGGCGGTTTGATCTAAACAAGACAGAGTCGTGATGTTTATGATTTGTGGGATTGACTGAAGTGCATGGTACGCATGTTATATCCGACAGTGAATAGTGATTTAATACAGCAATACACTCTTACATGATAGGCCCTGTTTACTGAGTGACAATGCAATAGTATTGCCTGTACATGTAAATACTAACCCACGTATCTTACGAGTGTAGAAATGAACTTATTCTGAAAGTATTATATAATATTCGGAACAGCTGGAATATATTTTGAAAACAAAATCCTTAACAAATTCGGAAAACTACGTTTCAATTGGACGTTTACATTGGATTGTAGTATCTTTATAAGACAAAGGGGAGAGTTTTTTCATATTGAATAATACAATCTGTGATATGTTACGTATCCGATCTGATTCGTTTGGCATGTTTTATGCCATTTTGAATGTTTATTTGCTTTTTTTGAAAAAATATTTGAGCATGTATTTTACATTTTATGTACATTCAGTGCAGTTCACAAAAATACAGTTAATAAATTGATTGATACTTTTCTGTCACTCGGCTGTAGATATGATAAAATAGGGGTAACCCAACACTAGCATAACCTAAAAAGGTAAGGGAGGTTTCCACAGTGCAGTAATCTTCGTTCCGTGATGAAATGATGATGTATATCCCAGATAAGTTTATGAAAAGGTAATTTGAGATGAGATTGAAGTATTTTTGTTTGTATGTCAACAGTTTGAACAGTTTTTCCAGACCTAGAGGTCGGCGTTTCGTGTTATGTCAATAAACCCAAATCCCCTTTCAGAGGAGAGGACCCATGACTCATCCAGATTAGAAATTTTGTTTTTCGTCACCTTTTTTCCATATTGCGGTTAAGTCGTGACTAGCCAGTTGTAACTGGTGGAGGAAACCCAGCGAAAGGAGTACCCAACAAAAACCACTACCTAACCCCAAGTCTCTGGCAACTTTCTCTATACCCGGGTGGTATTCGAATCCACCGACCACCGGATAGTGGTGAGAGACAGTTAGTAATCAGTGGCAACACTTTGGACCACACGGCCTTCAGGGCATGCCCGGCCCACGACTCATCGTAATAGCGGCCCCTATCATAACAAACCCTACGTAAAAAGGCAAATCCACATAAATCATTTTCATTTCATTTCCTCAGTACTCCATTGTGGTCAAATTGGACTGCGCACTCTCCTGGGTACGTAATGATGACAATGGCGAGACTCTATGTTGTATACAAGACTATAAACCGAATAATCTATGTTGAATTACATGTTTATGAGACAACTGGAGACTTTAATTGACAATTTAAAGGTCCGTCAACGACTGCGTGTAAAATCGTGCTTGACGGAAAAAAATATATCTCACAGCAAGGATGTGGTATCAGTCTACCAAAGAAGAACATGCGTCGAAAGGAGACACACAGTACAGGACAGAAGAAATATGAGTTTTACTTTTTTAGCATACAAGGAAGCAGAACAGTAGTAGTAATGATAATTGTCTCAAAGCCAACAGTAGTTATATCAACAGCCAGGTGTATGGTGGTTTAATGTTAACTCTTCCAATAAATTTGTCCAAAGCACAATATTGCAAAATCTTTCGATGATTATCTAAAACCCATCATGTTGTTATTCATTTGAAGGCTCTCACTGAGCTCTTTCAGATGATTACCTAGATGCCAGGGTCCCAATCATTTCGTAACATTTTTCTAATAATTTCGTTTTGTCGAAATTAGCCATCAGCAGCGAAAGGGTTAAGATATATTACACGATGAACTGTTACTAACAGCAATAACAGGAACAGGCCTGCATGCGATACAGTACAGACAGTTAGTTCCTGAAAAAGTCGACCGGACGTCTGCCAGTGCCTAGTTGTATAAACACCCATGGGCAACCTATCAAAAAATAAGCCAAGCACATCAATGACCCACGTAGATTGTGAATCAAAACTGCGTTCAGTTGTGAGGTCGTCCATGCATCCATGCCCAGAAAACTGGGTGGCAATCGGGCATGTGGTCGTGTATCATGCCCGGGTTGCCCATGCATTTAGTGTTGGAATTAAATATTGGCACTGTAGCAGCTTGGATCGCACACATTCATTGTGGAGCATACACCCAATTCACACAATACGGTAACAAAGGGAGGTTTGCGCAGTTTTAGGAACCAAGAAAGTTAATATTTTATTGGCCAAGTGATAATACTTCGAAACAAAACATATGTATTGTTCTAAGTCACAGCTTTTTATGAGTAAAATCGTATACTAGTACTAAACTGTTACTTAAAGGCATGCATTCGGGGGGAGCCGGTATTGTACATATCTGATTAAACTTTCAATTGCCACAACGCCCCTGGATATGAGATAGGAATTGCAGGTACCCCATTAGTGCTATTCAAGTTTCCATGTACATGTACGTGTCCTTTCATGCACCCGTGTTGAGGCCAAAAAGATATCATGTTCTCCACCTCTACTGCCAATTCTCTCTACCCCACCAGCCACGGGGTTCGACTACCACCTGTCGTATTTTGGAAGGATGCCAGTGACCAACCCTGACCAACAACCTCCCACACCAGCCCCTTTCTCTCTACAGTAAAGGTAAAACAGGTAAAGGTATTCGGTTAATAGTATTTGTATCCACCGAAATGTTCACACGACCTTCTTTCTCTAGCAGGCCTGTACACACGGACAGCATTTCAATCTCCCGAGGGATATTCCAGAGCAGCTAGCTGGCAACATATAGCGCACAAGCTCTAAGCACTGCCTTATTAATGCTAGACCCACGTCGGCATAGGACTTGCGATAGGGTAGCAAGTCGTCCGTAGGACATGTATAGATTCACCATTCTGCCACTCGCCAAGTTGGCAAAATACTAGGTGTATAGGGAAAAGTGTCAGATCTAAATTCGTCGTTATAACGGTTTATGGTAGCGAGTTTATTGATGAAACTGAGCGGCCAAAAAATCAAGTCATGCGTGCGATTGAAACATTGTCTAAAGATCATATGTGGGAAAATTTTTGGCATATTTTCGCGCCCGTGTACTTCTAGCTAATATGTCGAAAAAGGGGAACGACTTTACGGTAATTCCGCGCATAGCGAAACAGCGAAATATGTATAGGACGTACACCTACGGCATACTATTATACTACGGAGATGCCTCATTCTGAGAATATCGCTAAACTGGCCATAAGTTCTTAAATCATGGTACGTGTGTGTTATGAATTGTTCAATTGATATTGTGCACGTACGTTGGCATACACGTCAGCATTCAACAATCCAAAATCAGGATATTTCACTTATCAGGCGGTTTACTATACTGCGACGTCTTTTGGTTACATTTTGTTTAGTTCCAATTCTTGGAGGGGCCAGGTTAGTACTTTTGCTTAAGGAGCGGGCCTTTAGAGTTGGTAATCATGGAAACATATGTTAATAGGATAACTTTAATTTTAGCAGATCACAATTGCTGCATGATAATATACACACAGTTTTAAAAAACACGCAGATGGCTTTGGAACTGAAAATGTCTTCATCAACAACATTTACATTGTGTGATCTTTCCAGACATTGTGTGATCTTTCAAGATCAAATACTTACTATGTTCAGCATATTATGAAATTCTTGGCTCTTGGCTAGAAAATAAATTTATTCTTGAGGAATGGTGGATGATTTTTGAAAGTTGGCAAATCAGTAGCTAATCTGAAGATTTCTGACCAAGTTATATAATTCATACCTGTTAACATTCAACCATCCAAAATCAGGAGATTTTATGCGGTTCCAATCCTGGCCACCAGGGGTCAGATTAGTTTATTAGTTTAGGAGTGGGCTATTATATTTTACAGGTGTTGGCAAATTGATAACCATACAAGTATGATTATGAAATAACTTTAATTTTATGTAGCAGATCACACTTGAAGCATGATGACAAATTCCCAGTTATGAGAAACACACAGAGATTGCTTTTGAACTGAATACAGCTTTAAATATTTACACGATCACTAATTTGCTTTTACTCACTACCCATATTCCTCATATTTCATAACTATTACATCTCTATCAATTCCCCTTCAGATATGGATCCGTGCGCCGGCCTACATATTTTGGCGCACGGATCCATTCCTCTACCATACCTGCCTAACCTCTGCGCTGTGTTGCGCCCAGCGCCACTAGCTTCATACTACTTTCCATTCCTTTCATTTCCACTCCTATCACCTTGTATCGGACTTTCTCTGGGTACCCATTTTACAGCTGGGTAGACTGAGACAACATGGAATAAACTGTCTTGCCCAAGAACCGACAAAAGTGTCCCGGCCGGGAATTGAACCACCGATCTAATGCTTACTATTCCGACACCTAACCACATGAGCTACTCTGTCTACGGACATTTAATTGCTGCACTAAATGCTTGGGTAGACCGGGCATAATGCCCGACCGCATGCCCGATTGCCATCCAGTTTCCTAGACATGGATGACCTCATAACTGAACCTAAATTTGATTCGCAAGCTACGTGGGTCATTTAAGTGCTTGGCTTATTTTCTTTTGACATATTATCCATTGATGTTTATACAACCACTGGTGCAGGAATTAAATGTCTGTACTGTATAGTTATGTCGTGCAGGTTCTTCTTTCACTAATTAGCATCACATGCATACAAATGTGTAACCAGAACTTTTCTAACGTTCTTGACTAAAATTAATTAACTAGAAGTATGATCTATTTATGCCCATGCCAACATCACAATTGTCGTCTTCAACTTTTAAAACTTATCTGAAAACGATGCATATATGCAATTTTCATTGTTCAAATATTAAAAGGAATATGTCTCATTCAGAAAAAGTTCACTGCTTTGAGAGCTGCTGCAATCGTAAAGGTATAGTGTATGAGCATATTTGAACCCAAGCTGCTTATGCAAATTTAATTTCTTTAAGTGAATCAAACTTGTTTATATGCAATAAAAGGTTTTGATCAATATACCCAAATCATTAATACATAGAAGCTCTGTTTATCTAGAGCCAATGGCATTGCTTAGTCCTCAACCCATATATGAAAAGTGTCCAAAGAAATGTCCATAACAAATTAACAACACGTCGGTGACAATATCTAGGTAAATTCACTAAATTGTTCAAAACTTATTTATTTATAAAGGGTTCGTCACCCCTTTTTTAAAGGATGGCTCAGACATAGAAGAAGGAGAGCTTTTTTGTATACGCGGACGACACAGATAGCATGAACGATGATAGGAAATGAATATGAAACTCTTTAAAGTAATCTCTCCCTTTTAATGGGCGACAGACAATACAGAGTAAGAAATGAAGGTTTTCGGTGGTTGCCCCAGTTTATAGAGAGATCGAACCCCTACTCGCCCCGGCCTGGGATTGAACTCTGGACCACAGGCCTCCCAGCACTCAGGCCAACAATCCTGCCACTGCGCCATTGAGTCTGTTTTTTAAGATTGTTCAAAACTTATTTGAAAAATGTTGAAGAGATATATGTATGTGTACTAGTATTTTTGTTCGACGACCTTGGAATCAATGGCCATAACCCTGATAAGAGACGACGTTTGATATGAATAGGTGTATTGAGTCAGAAATGCTCAGCGAACAAGACTTTCAGGCTTAAGAAAAGATTCTTTTGAATTCGTTCAATGGTTTATGAGTTTGTCATGAAATGACAAGATAGGCAGGTGACCTATTTCACATGACCTCCCAGGTCAACTATTTGAATTGAGGGTAGTTATCCTGAAGAGATTGGTAGCATCATATGCATATAGAACGCATGCTTCAAGGCAACGTAATGTTAGAATAAGTGATGTTCAGCAATCGATTTCTTACCATTTGACTTCAAAACAATACTCCGATTCAATGCAACAATCGCTTCGGCGAAGTGATCGTCTTATTGTTTTATATATTTTCGCATACGTTAAACTCATCCTAAAACTAAACCTGCGTTTTTACAAAAGGTGAACTTACTAAAAAAAATACACCCGACATCTTAGATTGGAATAGAGTCATATCAACTATACATTCAAGTTGAAATTTAGCTATTGACGCCAGAGTTCGAATTTGTCTCGTGACAGTGACTTAAGTTTAGACACTGATTTTGTCTTACCCCAATCGACAACTAACTAGTGTCTATTTACCCTCAATAAAGCAGAAGTGACGTGAACTTCGTGAAGGATATTTCAAAATTCCAAAAGTTGTAACATGCGTTATCGCATTCCTCTTAAGAATACCGTAATACCCATCTGACAAAAGAAAATTTCAGGAAATACTTGCAGAGTAAGTAATATTAACCCTTCCAATGCTGAGGCTACTTTCTTCTAAAGCACAAGGATGCAAGGATTTTTGAAAAACATCTAAACCCTGTCATGTTGGTATTCATTAGATAGCTCTTGCTGAGTGCTTTGAGATGAATACCCATATGCAAGGGTTTCAGTCATTTCTCACCATTTTTGCATCATTTTGTACAGGCCAAATTAGCCACCAGCAGCATAAGGGTTAATGTCTCAACCTAGATTCTACTTTTATTCTTATCATTATTATCATCATTTTACGAACGTAGCATTTATTTCTAAGTCGAAACTGTTGTGGGGAACGAAAGTCTCCGGGCACATCATTCAAAAGGCGTAGGCGCAGACATGGGGTGTGCCTCGATCAAGAGTGAATAGGTAGGATGGAAAGTAGCATTTAACATATCAGAACTTCACTGGTTTTAGCATTTCATAAACACATTCCTTCAAACATAATTTGTGTCCGCGGGCAAGTGTCTGCATACCGCACCTGTATCAGCCAAATATGTACCAAAATACCCTTGGGGGAAATATAATAGTGCTATTTACTTCATAGTGTAAAATAACGTATCATAAAGATAGATACATTAAAAATGCATACCTGATCTATATCAATTATATCACAAACACTTCGTACTTATTCACCAGTTTTAATATGTTTCCGTCAAGATTTAGAAACCATGACCCTTTGTGATGGAATAATAAAATCCATGTTACAATTAAAATAAAGCAGTGGTTAGAAAATTGTGTTTTAGAATTACGCACAATTTGATAAAGGTGCCAATGTGTACTTGGATATATTTCAAGGAAATGTAAAGTGGTTTGATTTCTCACCCACCTAGGCCATTTATGTCAATAATAATGAATTTATGATTATTTTATGTTTGCTCTCCTCTCTCCTGAGTGAGTAAACACAAACGAAAGTAGTGATACGAATACACAGGAGAATCGACACCAGACATTACGTAACTGAGTGGGATTAGTTCTGGTATATCATGAATCTCCACTGGATCCCCAAGAGGGTTTACCTGGTCGCTATATAAATGTGCGGCATTGTGGTGGGCTATCTATCGTTCTTCTGCAACTAAAAGACCCCTTGGAACTATTCGTAAAGAGTTTATTTATTCCCGGTTCCGGGTTTCTATCTCGTCGCGATATAACATAAGCTGTTGAAAGTGCAGTAAAACGGCACACCTATTGCAAATATTCGTGTAGAGAAGGGAATTTCTTCTAGGTTTCTATCTCGTCTTCCAACATAAGCAGTTGAAATCGACGTAAAATTCCATTCCTTTCTAAAATCCTTTCTCATAAGCTATTATCATTATCCTATGACTGTTCAGCGCTTTTGAACATTTTAATGGAAATAGCGCTCTTTAAGTGACAATTTTATTATTATTATCATTATAAGCTGTGGGGGTGTTCTATGCCATTCGTTTAAACAGAGGCAAGAATATACACATCTCTGGTATAAGGAGAATTTCTTTTTATAGAACTTTGGAATATCCAAGTTCGTTTATTGGCATATGCTTTATATAATTGTTACAAAATTACAATATCTCTCTATTAAATCTAAAAAAAAAACTACAGGGTGTTCACCTGTTAGAGTGATATGTGCCTCTCATGTTTAGACATACAGAACACAGAGTGAGGATTTACAAAAATGTTTTTAGTTTCCTTATATGACATATTACTGTATATGACATTATTCTGTAAAGTAAATAAAGACAACTTATCTATAACCAATAACATTAAAAGGAGAAATTAGTGGACTGACACAATTACAAATGTTCGATGGAAGTATTTCTCTTGATTTGCGAAAAAAAATGTATTTCACATTTCCCCAAATGTTGCTTTTGTATACAATGCACTAGTATACACGATCACTCACACAGTCTTCGCACATTTTGTGGGCACACATACAGTAGGTTAAAGCCGAACTCCCTCTATCTCATTACTAATCGTATCCGTGAGTATCAGCTAACAATTAAATTGAAGGTATGATATGCATTATGTAATCCTAACACAGGTGTAGTTTACCAATAACACCTGATATCATATCACGACTGTAAGCCACACCACTGGTCAGGATCTTGAATAATCATGGAATACTAGACTGACAACGCGTGGGTACTAGATTTCGAGTGCACACAAGTACCTTCTCGTGTTTACCTTACCAAATGTCAACAAGGGGTTTGACTTGCGGCTGACCCCCTTTTAATGATCTACAACTGCTGAAATAGTTTGGTTGAACTGGTCTCATTCCTTAGTGTAAAACGACACAGGGAATCAGAAATGCTTAAGAATTTTAAGTTTGAAAAAGTTTTTTTTATTTATTGCATATTAAACAGTCCAATACAAAAAGTGACATTGGTTTGGTTTTCATACACACATGATATAGGACTATTAGTCCTTTGCAAAATCATAAACTTGCAAAGATATTAATAGCAGGAAAATGCTATTCAGCTGGTAATCAGTATACATTATAGCGGGAAAATGCTATTACCCTGGTAAATATTTAAGAGAGAAAATGCTATTCAACTGGTAATCAGTATATATTATTATACCTCACGTGAAGATTCTTGATTCTGATTGGTCAAGGGCCATGGATTAAGCGTCATGATTTCCTCACTCCTTGGTGACAGGCTGTTGTCCTTAACAGCTCATGAATTATCACGTTAATTCACGGCATCAGCCGTGAATTAACGTGATAATCACCGCTACCGGTGAAACTAGGTCAATGCTCGATGCGCATACGTGCATATTAAACGTCAGCCATCGCCTACGTCAAATCCACAAGGCAGACCGCCTCAACTTTAAAATTGTGCCTAACAGGCACCAGGCAACGGATTTTTATCAAATAAAGATAGAATTATACAAACAAATAAGGAGACTGGTTTTGGGGGGTGTTTCAAGTTATAGATATGAGCGCCCATTTTTTTTTGGCGCAGATGCTATTTTATAAATTAAATTGACTAAATGCTCGGATCTCGAAGTTAGAGTCTAACTGTGATGAGGCCAATAGACAGCATTTACTAAACAACGGCCGGTACCACAGTTAGAGTTGCTCGAACTAATAAAGACAGTAAAAGTACAAACAAACAAATAAGGTTCAGTGTCTTGCTAATAAATAAGCACCTACACATGTAGATTGATTAAGAGGTGGTATCAATAAATGGAGTTTAAACGTTTTCTGATACAAACTTTATTTGAAAAAGGAAGCGAGACATCGATTAGACTCATTTGTTCATGTTTTCAGAAAGTTTTCTGAGTCAAACTGAAAATGTTCTCCTGTTGTACGTGTTGGGGCTTCTGTTGCACTCTGATGCGTCAATGCAACAATTGGACATCCCTGTTATTGTAATTTGTAATTTTTTTACAAAAGAGTATTTATCCAAAATTTCTGGTGTTTGTCATTTCTCCCCTTTTGTGTTTTGTATTTTGTTCGGTATAATCCTCGAGAGGATTGTCGGCCTCGGGCTACACCCTCGGGCGACAATCCTCTCTCGGGGGAGTTATTCCTGTTGTCCACCACACATGGATGTCATATTTGTATATTATAGCGGGAAAATGCTATTACCCTGGTAAATATTTTAGAGAGAAAATGCTATTCAACTGGTAAATATTATAGCGAGAAAATTCTATCCAATTGGTTAATATTACAACGAGAAAATGCGTTTCAACTGGTAAATATTACCGCGAAAAAATGATATTCAACTGGTAAATACACGTACTATAGCGAGAAATTGCTATTCACTTGATAAGTAGTGTTGAAGGTGTTTAAGATGCAAACAGATGCAGCATTGTGGTGGACGGTTGTGGTTTGAGACATAAAGAATTGAAAATGTCAATTTCATTTGCAATAAAGGATACGTACGAAAATATAAAGATATAAAAAGGATATGATAAATCAAGGTTAGGATGGCTTGAGGGGTGGAATCCGGATTTCAATCTCACACCGAGCATGGAAGTGGTTCCCTTCCTCTATGGTATGAGGGAACAACATCAGCCACACAGCAAATTGATTCCTTGAAATGTAACGCTCTTTAATTGCGTCCGATTTCACAGGAACGAACAATTACTATGGTGTAAATACGGTGACGTCATTAATGAACCAATGCGAGTTTTTTTTATATCGTATCCGAAATTGCTCACGAACAGTTGTCACCATTAAAAATGTACTATCCGGATGAAGTGTCAAATACATCACACCGCACCATTTAATTCTTTCCCGTCCCTAAATGCAGCTCTACTTCTGCACTGAGATGAACTTTGAGAGTTCAAAACAATATTAACATGTTTTGATCATTTTGATCATTTGTTATACTATCCGGGATGGTGGATGGGATTCCCATCTCCAAATGTATATATTTAGCAGTTGGTATAAAAACTAACTACCGGTACGTCTATTTGATTAAGAGAAAATCAAAAGAATCCCAATTTGAAAAAGACCTCTGCGTCTTTCAAAGCTTTCAATTATTTTATGAATAAAGAAATAGCCTTATATGCTTTTACTGCTTAGGTTACTTTTACTTTTGAATAGATCATTTTGGCCAGATTACTCAGACAACAAGGCAAAAAATGGTATGGCATGTTCCTAATGCCCTTAGAGCAAACTTCTAACCATAGTAATTATTCTAATAACTCGAGCAAAAAGTGAGAGGAATATTTGAAGCTATAGGAACCAAACAAATATGATGTATTTTTTTATGGGATATCTGTATATGCTAGGGTAAACAAGGTACCCTCAATTTTT